>JAYEPQ010000008.1:48650163-48835163 GCA_036321105.1 Dracaena cambodiana | reverse complement strand
TCCGGACATTTTAAGAGGAGCCACCAGTAAAAAAAAAAAAAAAAAAAAAAAAAAACTCCTTTATAAACTCCCTTAACAGAAAATCATGCATATTTGCAATTAAGCCCTTTTACAAATCAAATATTTTCATAAAACCATCAAATCTTCTTCGGTGTAAATGTGTAATTATTTTAGGCAAATACCTATAAAAACTTGCATCCAAAACCAAAGCATGATTTACATAAATCTTGGGGGTTTCCAAAGGAGCACATCTTTTTTCCTAGTGAACCCACTTAATAACTATTTGGACTTTAAAAATTACATTATAAAGTGGGCTCATTAGGAAAAGTGGTGTGCTCCTTTGAAGAATTTTACTTCCAAGAATGGTGAATCAGTTCAATGTATAAGTGCAACTGCATCACGGTAGTCTATATATATATATATATATATGGATTACTGTAGGTGAGCCGCCAGCTCAGGAAAAGTTATGTAAGGTAGCGGCAAAACTGTAATGATCCAATGATTTTTTTTCAATTTTTTTAACAATCACTATCTCTGCCTTTTTAACTTATTTCGGATTAAATTTCATAAATTTTGGATTTCATTTACCCTTTCATCAAGTGCATACAAAATATTTTATTCATTGAAAACCGTTAATTTTGTGTTAGCTTGATGGAGGACCAAATCAAAACTAAAATCTAAGAAGTTGGGTATGAGTGAACTCTAGGGGGTCGAGATCATAATCCTAAAGAAATTTTTTTAAATAAATTATTGGAGATAGTGATAATAAACTGCAGCTCAAGTAACTTGCGTGAGCTGTCAGCTCATTTCTATTTTTCTCATATATATATATATATATATATATATATATATATATATATATATATATATATATATATATATATATATATATATATATATATATATATATATTTATTTATTTATTTATTTATTTATTTATTTGTTAAAGTACAATTTTGGAAGTATCACTAGACTTATTGAGCTCTTTAGGATGGATGCTTCTGTTGTAGTGCATAAAAGATTTATTTCAATAAGAAACTATTGCTTAGTTATAAAGAAAATGTTTTATGATTGGAAGTAGGTTAGTCTAAGTTGGTAACATTCCATAATCATACAAAAACGGCTCAAAATTCAAATTATTCAAATTCAAGTGATGTTGATCAGGTGATATAATTTGGATAATTAATTAAGCTATGATGTTATTTTATATATGTGTGTGAGTACTGTAAATGAGCTGCTAGTTCAGGAGAAGTTACGTGAGCTAGCAAAAAAAATATAGTGATTTAATATTTTTTCTTCAATTTTTTTCTGAAATTAGTATCTCTACATTCTTAATTTCTTTCATATTACATTTTATGAATTTTAAAGTTTATTTATTCTTTTATCAAGTGGATGCAAAATGTTTTATTCATTAAAAACCGTTAAATTTGTGTCAACTTCATGGAAGACCAAATAAGAACTAAAACCCAATAAATTATGTATAAGTGAACCCTCGGAGATCATGATCATAATCCATAAGAATTTTTTTTTAAAAAAATATTAGAGATCATGGAAATGGACTGCAGTTCAGATAACTTGCGTAAACTGTCAGCTCATTTCTATTATTCTCTCTATATATGTGTGTATGTGATCGTTACTGTATTTGTATCGAAGAGATGTGACAAAGTATTCGGATCATTGTGCAATGTCCTAATCAAACGCCTAGTGGCATGATCAAAGCCAATGATCGTATCGGATTTGAAAGAGAGCAAGATCAGATGGTGTTGGTCACTTTAATTGTCTATGTTTCACTATATATCACTATGCTTCAATTAGGGAAATGAGATATAAATGGGTATGACTACCAATTTGAAAACTATGTTTTCTTCTTGCATCTAACTCTTCAAACTTCGGTTTGCTAATCTTGCTAGTAATGAGGGTTATTTTGCAAATGGTTAATTATACTTAGACACTTATCACCCTAAAATTTAAAACTCTCATTTGGATCCTCTAGGTCAGGGGGTCTGAGTGTAATTAAAACACGATGACTTAAATAGTCTAGGGGATCTAAGTGAGATTAATAAGTTATACACCCCATACCACAGAGGATCCAAGTGTAATTAACTTTTTTGCAAATTAAACTTTTGTTCGCACCATAGAACAAGGTGGGACTGTAACTCTATTGTAGACCGATTTTTATAAACTTATTGTAATAATGCAATCCTCTCCTTCACGGTAAGTGCCTGCAATGAAATAGGAATATCGTTCGGGTGTTCAAGTAGTTGGATAAGTCAATATATGACGGTATTTTTAAGATTTTGCCTACTCGATAGTACCATTTGCAGATCTTACATGACATCGACTTTCACGGAACTTTGCTAAGATAATATTAAAATAACATCGACTTTCATTAAACTTTGCCAAGATAATATTAAAATAACAGTGATATGGTATTTGCGTTGTAACTATAGAAGGAGATAGCATACAATTGAAAAGTATGTGATCGGATTTAATTATTTAAAGACGTGTAAATTAAAGTTAAGTAACCTAAATTCTATCGCTAATTAATTAAAAGGTGCAGCTTATGGAGGTGCATGGCACGTACAAAACGTGACTCAAACGATACGTACAAACTAATAGCACTCAATTGTAAACACGTCTAAGTGGCGCTCAGAGCCATTCAAAAACGAGGTCCAAATGGGGAGTTTCCAAAGTAGCACACCATTTTTCTTGGTGAGCCCATTATTTAAGAGTTTGTTCGGACTAAAAATATAATAGATAGTGGGCTCACTAGAAAAAGTGGTGTGCTCCTTTCGAAAGTCCCTCCAAATGGTTTATGTGGTTGGACTCAATGTTGAAATGCATTCTCTTTTTTAAGGAACCGTGTTGAACTAAATGTAATTGATACTGTTCAGTGTCTTTTTAAGTCAGCACATATTTTTTAATAATATTATTCAAATTGGAAAATTCTATTTATGCACGAAAATTTATTCTTTATGTACAGATTTTAAAATTGTAAATAATTACAAGTATATCATCTTTTTTTGACTAAATTATCCTTTTAAATCCCAAATATCTAACGTTTCTTAAAAGTTTTAAAAACTGTCACCGTCTTGCTCATCTGTTCTTTCTATAACCCAAAAAAAAAAAAAAAAAACACTTCTTTTTTGTATTTAAATCTAAAGGCAATCATATCTCCCACAAACTCATCGATTTGAGTTTCGGACTGTTCAAAATTTTTACATTCGCGTTCCTAAAAAAGTTTGGAAGAATTTTAAATTCTTCGAATTCACTAAGGAAAGAAAAATTAGGTTTTAGAGTTTGAATTTTTTGAAGCACATGAAAAAATCCAAAATGCAATTGGTGTCGGAGGATAAATCGAAGGTATAATTTAAAATTATTTTTAGTTTTTGATGTGTTTTTGTTTGTAATTTAGTATTACTAATTTTTCTTTTGTTGGCGGAAGACGATCGTACTAACACCCGACCAGATTAATTTTTGGTTGGGTGTTAATACCAACTATTATATTTTCCTATTAGACATTAATAACCGACTCAAATAAAACGGAAAGGAGGGCGCAGAGCGACAATTGAGTCGCAAAAGAATTCAGAAAAAGAAGGGGAATATCAACAGAATGTAGCCGGAGGTTAGGACTGAGTCGTGGATGAAATTAGGGGGGAGAGAGAGAGAGAGAGAGAGAGAGGGTTAATTTTGGGGGGGAAAAAATGAACATAGAGAGTAAATTGGTGATGTTTCGAAAATAGATAAGAGATTGGTGTAAAGTGTAATCTGGGCGTGAAAATTAAACTTCCGTGCATAAATAGAATTTCTTTTTCAAATTGAGTCTCCACTAAAATTGAATTTGGAAACTTCTATAAATTGGAGAGGAATGCTACGACTAAAAATGAGATTTTTTGGCTACTAGTTAGTTGTTATACTTGGACATCTTTTAGAATACAAATGTAATATGTATCAAAACAAGACATGTTCTTGGAGTCTCACTTAGGAACTCATATGAGCAAAAGCTATACTTAATGGCCAAGTAAGAAAGATTATAGCTATCCACACTTCATCATGGAAACTATGAACAAATAGGTAGGGTCGTAGTCATAGAGATGGAAAAGATAAAAATTATGCAAATAAAAAAAGCACAAATATTATAAGCGAAGATGACCGAATGCACGTCCATTAAATCACGTAAGAGTACAAAGTTGAAAAACTCTCATAAGAACAAAAATCGTATTTCTAACTCTACATGATTAACTTACAGTTTATTTCATCTATAAAAAATATATATAGAGTGGGTCAATCCTAACTCTATCTAGTAAGCTAGCACTACTATTATTATCCATTGGTGATCCAAACCAAATAAGAGATTGACTCATAGTCCAAGTCCAGTTAGAACTCACTGTGGTGCGACTTAGAATTATGAAACAACAAGAAGTGGAGTATTCAAGTCAAACTAAACGTAAGCGATCGAGGAGGATGGGTGTTGGATAAAGAGGGGAATGAACGAGTTTGGCTGTTTGGCTGTTTGATTCGCAGGGTATCTTGTCAAACACTTGCATTAAGGTTAAGAATGGTCACATCCACATGTGCCTTTTTGGCCAACCGAAGCGAAAAATTTAAATTAAAAATAAAATTTTATTTTTCTAATTCAAAATTTAGAATAGAGTAAATAAAAAATTAGTCCATAGACTTGTCTGTTCTCATGGCTTCAATAAAAAGAATTTGGTGGATCTAAAGAGTTTGAAGAAGAAGGATAATCATCTTTTCTACCTTCAATTTTACAAAAAATCGTATATTTGACATAGTATAGTCTAAACAAATAAGAAATACGCGTAATGCTTGGAAATATTTGCAGTTATTTATTTTTGGAAAAGATGAAGTGAAATTTATTCTTTTATATTATAAGTGAACCTAAAGATCTAAATATATATTTTTATATGTTTTCAACGACAATAAAAAGCAAAAATAGAATATTTAAGACTTGAGATACGAGTTCCGTTGCTAAAGTGAGTTCATTGCAATTTGGTTTTTTTTTTCAAGACATATGAGTTTTACAAGCGTGACCACTGCAGTGCAATCTCAATCGTCAATTAAATTAGTGATTGCTTAAAATATTTTTCTAAAATAACTAACAATATATCTTGTAATTTTCACTATTACCTACTTTACACTATATTAAAAAAAAAAAAAAAAATCTTGTCAAGCACAAATTTAGTAGGCGGCTTAGATTAATAATTAAATCCAACTATGAAACATCTTATTTGCTTAATTCACGTAGAACAAGCTAGGATCCTTTTCAAAGTGAGAGATTATAAGAACAATGCTTTTAACCCTAATTATCAATTAAGTTAGGAGATAGTTAAGATTTTGTTTTGTTTTGTTTTTTTTTTCAAATGTTAGGTAGATATTAGTGTAAATCACAGAGGTATGATTTGTGTTTATTAAGGAAATATTTTAAACACCCTTATTAATGGACGGTAACTGTAATCTCTGGCTTTCAATAAGATCCAAATTTTTTAGATAAGTCCAAAATTTCATATTATTAAGGCCAAAGTACAAGAATCGTGTTTTTCTCAGAAATCCCAATGTAAATCTCCGTGAGGTTTCAAATTTCATAGATCTCAAATGGTGCTAACAAGAAAAACTAATGATCGATTTAAAAATACAATAAACGACACTCTCCAATCTTTCTAAATGCTGCATCTTGATTTAGTACAATATACTAAAAAAATATATAAATATAAAATTATTGGAGAATGGATATTTGATATGTTTTTTTTTTTTTAAATCGGATTTCTATGAAATTTGAAACTCTGTGGAAATTTACATAATATAAAAACAAATTTATTAGGGTTTCTAGAAAAACTTTGATATATCCATGAAGATTTCCTCTAGTTTAGCCTATTATTAATACCTTAACTTTCAAAAGAAGAATTTGCCAATTGTAAAAGGTAAGCATTTCAAAAGAGATGCATTAGAATCAGTTCCTAAAGAAAATCAAAACAAGAGGGTAATCCTTTTTTTTTTTTTTTACCCGGCCCATTATTCATCAGCATTACTAACTAGCTAGCTAGCAACTTCCATAATTATTTTTATCATTGGATCGAACCACTACTACTAAACCATAGAAATCTCAAGCTCGGGGAGGGCACGATCCCGGAGTAGTAGCAGCAAACTTGAGGAACCCTGTGCTGAAGAGAACCAACTTAGAAGTCCCAAACCTGCTGATCTTCTCGAACTTGATCGGAACCGAACCGGCCCGTACACCATAGATTTGCTTGTTGCACCATGCAGGCAACTTCAGCTGCACCTTGCACGTACCCACCGTGCTCGGCCTCCTGTTCTTCACTGGGATGTAGAAGTACCCGTGCGGGTCGGTAGTCGCATTGCCGTAGGACAATACCTTGTGTGGAGTGCCGCACACCACCGTCGCCGCTGCACCTGTCGGAGTCCAAAATAAATACAAATTTCAAATACTTACACACACCGGTAGAAATTACAGTTGAAAAAAAAAGTGCTTAGGATATTTGTTCTTTTATATTTGCAAATGGTAATTGTATTATTGATTAAAAAAAAAAAAGTACTTCTAATATCTCCTGAAAATTTTTAAAAAATAATATTTTAAAAATTTTACAGTTCTAATTACCACTTGCATTACAGTTGTTTGCTAGAGCAAATGGAGATAATGGAATGGTAGAATTTTTAATAACACATCGCACACAATAAAAAGTTGTGTAATTAGAATTTACATGGATATTTTATTATTAGCAGGTCAACTTTTAGATAGGGAGCGGGTGTGCTTATCTGATAACGATAACAACTACCTCCAGAATATCAGCCCGATGGATGGGAGGGCGTCGGGGGCAAGCACACAGGAGGGGTTATCTAGCTAGTATGGCATTATTGCCCATAGGAGGGGAGTCCTTTTGTGTTTTCTAACTCTTTTTTTTTTTTTTTTTTAAGTTGCTCACTGAGTATGTACTGCTTCAGTTGTAGTTAGGGAGTTGTATTTGCTTAGTTGTTATACTATGAGTTTTGCACGGACACACCCCAACTATTCCTCATTCTCCTAGTTTTTTTGCACTATGTATTGATTTGTCTTGTGTGTACTTGTTCAGTTAACTATCGCTAATGGAATGCAGAGGACTTCAGTCCACTATTTTACTTTAGGAAAAAAAAATTACCACTTGCAACTCTAAAGCAAACAAAGTAATATAAGTTACAACAACTTTTATATATCGTTATATAAGGGGTTTTTACATATATGTCTCTTAAATCTTTAAAATTTAGAATTTAGTCCTCTAAATCTTCATATTTATAATTTAGTCTTCCAAATCCTTTAAATTATCTCATTTTACTCCTCAGATATATTTTTTATCTGAATTTTCAGTTATACTTCTGAATTATTTCACTTTAGTCCACCATTCTCTCTTTCTCCTCTCTTTTTCTTCTTATTGGATTCTCCTCTCTTTCTTTTTTCTCTTCATATTGGGTTCTCCTGAGTTACTTCACTTTAGAGATTAAATGGAAGGAAAAAAAGATAAAAGAAAAATAGAGAAAAAAACCCAATAAGAAGAGGAAGAGAGGAGAAAGAGTAAAGTGAGAACTAAATCTAAGTAACTCAGAGGTATAACAGGAAATTCTGACAAAAATATGACCGAGAACTAAAGTGAAATAATTTAAAAGATTTGTGATACTAAATTAAAAATATGAAGATTTAAGGGAGTAAATTTTAATTTTTAAAGACGTAAGGGACATATATGTAAAATTGTAAGCTCAGATCACTGCGAACAAAGCGAACCTTGAAGCGGAGCCGCGTTGATAGACTGCTGATATCCCGGTAGCTTGCACGACGTGCAGTAGACGATGCCTTCCACAACGGCGCTCACGTACTTGATGGGCGGAGCAGGAGGGTAGGCCTTGGCAGGTGGTGGTGGTGGAGGTGCTTTAACCGGCAGCGGTCGGGGCCGGGGAGATATGATCTTGCTACATTCTCCATTGGCACACACTGAGCTCACAATGAGCCCAATCAATTGAAGAGCGACAAGTCCCCTAACCCAACCCATTCTCTCAAAATTTCAAAAGCTAGCTATCATGCACAACTCAATGCAGCAATGTTGAGACTTAGCTATGTACGCGTACATGTATATAAAGGCGAGTTGACGTGATTCTCGCCAGATTTGGTTGATCGAAGCCAGATCACTGAGTCTCGACGCTACAGAGTTTGGTGTACTATTAATAATGTTTGGATACAAATCCAGCGAGGCTGGCGCCAATTTTGAAGTAAAATTATGAAGAAATATTGGGACAAGGTCCAATTTAGAAACTGCAAGTGGGCTTCTTGGTATTCTAAGAAGCATGCGTGGAATTCAATTCTTGTGCGCTGCAATGTTTCAAATAGCGATAACGAATAACGTAATGTTTTGCCTATGTTAGATTATATCGCATATAACGTTCAGGTAAGTTACACAATTTTCTATTTATTTAATAAAAATAAATATAAACTATATGAAATAATTTTAATAAATTAAAATATAAATATAAAATATCTAAAAAAAAAGAATATAAAACCATTTTCTAATCATAATCTATTCTAATTTTAAATTTTACAATAATTTTCACATTTATCTTCATAAATTATATTAAGTCTGCAACTGTAATTCCAGTCATCATTTAAATAAGAAAAAAATATTCCAAATTTTCATTTTAGTTCCAGTTATTATCATTATATTTTGTAATATTCAATTTATGTTATTTGTAATTGTTTATTTCAGTTCACTTAAAAATTCAATATAATAAACAAGTAAGATATTTCAGCAATCGGAGAGAAATTACAAACGAACAAGAAAATAATCGCAAATTAACAAATTAACAATTCAATAAGCAATCAAATAAACCAACAACTAATTAAGTAATAAAATTACAGCAATTCGCTAATAATCAAAATAATAATCAACAATAATATAGAAATTACTAAAAAATAACTGTAAATAACATAACGTAACGTAATTTAACGTAATGTTACGTAATATAACGTAAAAAACGTACTATTATAGTGCATTGAGTTATTTGTAGTTGTTACATAGCGCCGGAATTCCGTTAGATTACGTAACGCAATATAACGGATTTCATAACGGGTTATTTTCAATATTGGTTCTCTGCATTTCATTAATAAAATATAATAAAACTATAAAAGTATAACCTCTATTTATTAGCCGGGTGTCGACTATTAATATGTAACTAATACAAATACCTTTGTATAAAGATTACATTGAGCCAATAATACTAGTAAAAGATCTCTCTTTCTCCTATGCGCAAGAGGGCAGTGTCGTCTTCAAGGTGCCTCTTTTGTCTCCCTGTGGTTCCCCACCGTCATGCCCATTCTAGACATCACCTGTTCTGCACCAGTCCACAATATAAGATTATGGTAAAAGCATAGTGTAAGCCATAAGATAAGATGGAGTTTTCTCTCTTTTTTTTTCTTTTTTTTTTTTTAAATATGCGATATTTCTTTATAGCCATATAAACCACAAACAAGTCGCAACTCTTTCTTTTAGGTTGTCTTTTTTTTTTTTTTTTTATCACTTTGATATTTCATGACATCCTCCCACATTTGTTACAGTGATTAGAGTAGCCGTCAGCTCTCATGTTCTTTGTGCATAGTGACAGGTGACAAGCATATGCTCTATATTTCATTCTTCTTGGTACATAAGAGGCACATACTTGGTGCAGACCATCCTCTCTTTTATATGTTATCCTACGTAGAAATGACACTTCTTATAACTAATCATAAGAATTTAGTGAGGAGATTGTAAATCGTAAACTAGATTGTAATTCTTAAAGTGAATTATAAGCGGAGTTTATTTTACTATTTTGATTATAATTACAGTTGTAAAATTTTATAAATGCAATTGCAATCAGTTATATAGTAATTACAGTTACGTAAAGAGTATATATATATATATATATATAACAACTTACGAAGCATCCAAACAGCTCCAGCTGTATTGCTCTGATTGGTTGAAGAGACTTGAAAAGTATTTTGAAGGGTTAATTTATTCTTTGGATTTTGATCCCTTTTGAGACTTGGGAGCAGTGTTCTTTGAGGCTTGAGAGCAGTGTTCTTTGGATTCAAAGGTGTGGTCTCCAAGTCTCAATGGAGTGATCTTAAAGTTTTCTATCATTAATTTGGGAGCTGCAAGTTGAATGGGGGTGTCAGGGCTTGGGGATTAGTGATTTCATCACATCTTGAGAAGTTGTTATAGTTTAATTCTGAGTTGAGAGAGAGAGAGAGAGAGAGAGAGCGGATGGGGCTTGGGGATTAGTGACTTCATCACTTCTTGAGAAGTTGTTATAGTTTAATTCTGAGTTGTGAGAGGGAGGGAGAGAGAGAGAGAGAGAGAGAGAAGATGGTTACACATATGTCAGGGGTGTTAACTGGTTGATAGCTATTTTATAATTTAATGTTACATTACAAAAATCTTATTATTTATAATTTTGATTTGTTATTCAAAATATAGCTTGACATACATTATGTGCATTGTCAAAAAAATTTGGAGACGGAAAATTAGTATCCAAACAGTTTTCAAACAGTTCGGGAATTAGTTCCTGGACGATTTCAAGAAAGTCAAAGAGAAATTACAAACTTATAATTTTTTAATAACTTTAGGAGGTGGGCCTACTAAGACTAGTTATTGTGTTCATTTAGAAATTTCGGAGGATTGGATTTCCCTATCAAGCTTTCGGATACCACTTATACCCCTATATATATATATATATATATATATATATATATATATATATATATATATATATATATATATATATATATATATAGACACACACACATTGCTCCCTCTACTTCCCAAAATAAGTAATTTAAGATTTCGACATAAGAATAATTAATTTGCCTTTTCAAATAATCACCAAAAACATAAAATTGATATACAGTCATTTTTTTAAAAAAAAAAATTTTAGATAAAATCACAATTAGATTAATTATTCAAGTTAAATTTCTCGATTGATATCGCTGAAAATTGAACTAGAAATTTCCTCTCGAGAGTAAAGGGTTGTTACCAGCCAGCTGCGGATGCAGAAATTGAAAAAAAAAAAAAATGGAGAGATAAGGGTCTTTAAGGAAAATAGCAAATTTATCAAAGAAAGGAGTTTCTAAAGGTGCACACCATTTTCCCTTATATAGTATATTTTTATTAGGGTATTTACATATCTGTTCCTTACATCTTTATAAATTATAATTTAGTCTCCTAAATCTTTATATTTAGGATTTAGTCCCCAAATCCTTTAAATTACTACAATTTAGTCCCCTAATTTATATTTTGACCCGATTTTCCTGTTCTACCCCTAATTTCCTTCACTTAATTTCCCTTCTCTCTTTCCCCTCTTTTCTTAATTCTTATTGGGTTTCCTCTTATTCTTCTCCTCTCTCTATTCATTTATTGGGTTCTCCCTCTCTATATTGAAACCAAATATATTATTCTCCACTAAATGTATTAAACATTTAAGTCTCAATATAAATTCATTTATCTGATTCTTCCTTTCTATATTGGATAAATTCATTTCTATATTTAATATATTTAGTGGAGAATAATGTATTTTGTCTCAATATAGAGAGGATTATCCTAATAAATCAATAGAGAGGAGAGAAGAAGAAGGAGAGAACCCAATAAAAACTAAGAAGAGAGGGAGAAAAGGAAAGGGGGAATTAAGTAAAGGAAATCAGGAGTAAAACGAAAAAATCGGACTAAAATATAAACTGGGAGACTAAATTGTAGTAACTTAATAGATTTGAGGGACTAAATCCTAAATATGAAGATGTGGAGGACTAAATTATAATTTATAAAGATGCAAGGGACAGACCTGTAAATACCTCATTTTTATTTTTTGTCCCGGCTTTCAGTGCGATGCGAACCGTTTGAGCTCACTAGGAAAAATAGTGTGCTCCTTTAGAAACTCCCTCAAATAATGTCTTGTATTTAAAAGCTGGGCAATATGTGGAGCCTAATTATGGTTTCTGAAGGCCATTTAATCGAATATGGGCTGGATTGAAAATTGGGCTGAACCAGGCCTGACTGAAACTCCACCCAATCTAAATTGGTTTTGGGTTCATTTTTAGTAGCAATAAGATCTCATGTTCTTGCTTATTGAGATCGGTTTGGGACTTAGACACTTGACTCCATGAATCTGAATTAGTTATATATAATTTTAAAAAATAGTTATACATGCTTGAAACCTTTGGTTCTAATATTTGAGGGTTTGCAAGACATTATGTTGACATCAATGAACGAAGCAGTTGCATAGTAAAACTTTAATCTCTCCATACTTTAGAAGAATGCAATAAGATATGAATTTAACTAAATGGTAATTAAATATTAGCAAAAGAAAATTTGCATAGATGTGTATGCTTCGTTGGATGTATGACAACACTAAGAGAAAAATAAAGTGAAAAATAAAAATATTTGCGCTAAACTAGACACAGCCTCCATCGAAAAGAAGATACAAGAAAATTATTTATGATGGTATAGCCATGTACAACATAGATCTACAAATGCACCAGTTCGACGAGGATAACTTATCAATATAGGACAAGTTAAAAGAGTAATATGAAAGAGAATAACTTATCAATATAGGACAAGTTAAAAGAGTAATATGAAAAGATATGAATTCTAAATATTTAAATGAGAACATAACGATCCATCGTGATTTTCGTTTGGTTCATGTAGTAGTGGCGTAGTAGAAAAAGAAAATTTGCATGCTAAACATGTTCTATTATTTTGTCCAAGGCCCAGTCTCTTCCATTTATGTAAGGCCTGCTCGGAATCCATATTTATTTATTGGGCCACAGCCAAGCCCATCTAGACATTGTGCTACAATTATGTGATTGATTCACTTGTTGGGTAGTTATGAAAGCGAGTTAACCTCGCTAGCAATATCCTTATCCTTATAGAAAGGTCCCACATTTGTATCCATATGAAATTTAACTTGCATAATTAATCAAAAGTTGTGATCTAAAATTACTAAAATTTTGGAAAAATCGATTTAACATGATGGGATCTCAATGGAAAATTGAACCTCTAATTAAATTAATACCTAAAAAGAGCTAAAGCCATAAATAAACTACAGCAACAGCGGAGAACGAAATAGTTTATTTATTGGACTTCGTTAAGAGAATAACCTCACTAAATAAACTAAAAATAAAAAAAGCACCGCAAATGGCATATCTCGATATAAACCATAGCAAGCAAATAAAGACAAGGAAGTGTTGCACGCTCTGCACAGTATAATCTGAAGACATTACAGTATAATCTGAAGACATACACCGTAAAAATAAAGATGTTAAAGAAATTAATATATGAATATTATTTTTCAATTATCGATGCAAGAATAATCATAAGAATAACTAAAAGAAATTAATATATGAATATTATTTTTCAATTATCGATGCAAGAATAATCATAAGAAAAACTAAAAGCCAACCACACTTGCAGAGTTAGTTTAGATCGCCTGATCCCAGAGACCTGCAAACAAAAACTTTACTACTGTAATGCATTGCATGCCTAAGAACAGGGAGTTTCTAAAGGGGCACACCATTTTTCCTAGTGAGCCCACTTAATAACTGTTAACTGTCCGGCGAACCAAAACCAAAATACCCGACAAACCAAAAATACCGTGCAAAGTGGGCTCAGTAGGAAAAAAGGTGTGCCCATTTAGAAACTCCCCTAAGAACAGGATTGCAATGGAATCAGACTACTCACACTAGCCTACCACAATGCCCACAAAACTCACATAAAAAATTACTATATTTACAATTATGCCAAGCAAATATCATTTTAACACCCACGATTCCTAGAAATAAAACCGAATCCTGAAAAATGCAAGCCCCATATCCTGAATGCACTGCTCCTAAAAATTATTTACATGGATCGCGTGCGCGCGGAAAAAAAAAATAATAATAAGTACCATGCAAGCAGAAGATTGCACTGCCTAACTTGTTGATGATAGGAAATTCTAATTGCGCACCATATTTTACTAGCGAGCAACACTTTCCCCTATGTTGTAAATCACTTTACTATATAGTATGTGGTGCTCACTAGTAACATGAGGTGTGCATTTAGAATTTCACGTTGATGATCAGCAGCAACTAGGTCCCTAAACATCACTCGTCAGGGTCAAAGTATTTGACACAGCCATTTTGTTTGAGCTGTGTGTACAATTTAAATCTCAGACTTCAGCTTCTATGTTTGAGACAAGCATGCAAGGCTCAAGTTGTAATCAAAGCCCAACAGCACACAATTAAAACGGATTACTATAGAGAAGGCTATCATAACAAATGATACAGGAAAAAAAAAATAAAAATCTATGCTCATGTCTCATAAAGAAATTGCTAGTATTCAGGATTAAAACATATTCAGCATTTTACCAAATCCATTCTTATAACAACATTGACATTATAATTCTCCATCACGAATACGGTAACATGTATAGCAAAAATATTTCACACAAATACGAAGCATGAAAATATAAAGCCACATGAGAATTGCAGAAGCAATTACTATACTGTAAATATCCTCCAATTTGTTATAGGGGCCAACATATGATGTAACAAATTGAGTCTAATAGAATTGAAGGATAACTGCCTAAATCTAATAAAATTGGAAAACAATCAGTGCAATCTGATAGAACACAGGGTGGTTTATCTGGAACATAACAGCATGGGACTGTTAAAAAATTCTAAGCACAGGGGAGTTTTCCGCAATCTGGCTGAAACTACGATAACTTAACCACAATACTATTGCTCTCTTATTCCAGTCAGAATAATATAACAAACAAACAAGTATTCAAGCACAGATACCGACACGCTAATGAAATAACTTCCCAGGTTTTAAAGAAAATTTAATGAGCAGTCTATTCTCGCCTTCTGAACATAAAAGAACATGACTTAATAAGTTCAAGTACTACCTGAAAGATCCGCAAGTGCTTTTGGGCATAAAGAGCTTGACTAGTTACTACTTGAAAGCTCATTGTCGCAAAATTGCTCTATCTGGCTGTCTCGTTTGGCTTCTCAAATTCTTCCAAAGGAGTAGTATACTGCTACTACTGCAAGAATCAGGGCCAGTATTGCTGCAGGAGCAGCCCAATACGCATATGAATGAGATTTCTTTCTCTTGAGGATGGCCCTTGGGAGTTGATTCTGAACTTTTGGCTGACTCCTGTATTTAACGTTCATCTTCTGTTCTTTACGTGCTTCTGAAACTGGCTTGTCCAATTTTGTCACGTCGGCTTCCTCTGGCTCTGCAGTCATCGTCTCCTCTTCAGTTTCCTCTGTAGGCAGCTCGATTTCGGTTGCTCCAGCCTTCTTCTTAGCTTTCTTCTCCTTTTGCTGGTTATTACAAAGAGTAAAATAAGTTAGAGAGCCATGCCACTGTTTAGCAAATAAAAATGAGGAATCGATACTCGCCTTCAATTTTTTCTCGGCTTCCTTCAGTGCTCGGGCTGCTGCCTTTGCTGCTGCTTTGTCTGCCAACTTTTTCTTTCGTTCCATAGCCAATTTAGCTTTTGCAAGTTCCTCCTCTCTTTTCATCTCCTTAAGTTTTGCAGGATTTATCTCTTTAGCTTTTGTTGGTACATGAGGTTGATCATCTTTACGAGCTTTTCCCGTCTCTTCAGTGTTGCTAAACTTCCTTTCGGTATCCACTTTAGCTAGTTTTGTAAGCTCTTCATCTTGGGTTCTGTTGGAAGTGACAGCAACCGTTTCATCTAATGAAGGGAGCTTAACAACCTCTTTTTCTTGTTTAGAAGCCATCTTGGGAAGTGAGGCCTCCGACTTGGTAGCTTGTGGTGCCTCTACAATTATTGGTTTTTCATCATGATTCCTCATCCGAGCATCTCTGCTTAGCTGCCTTATATTGAGAGATGTCAACATGCGACGCACGTAGTCATCTCTGAAGGCCTTATTGCTGCTCCACTGAAGCATGAACTTATCTACCTAACTTTGACAAAAACAAAGATCACAACAGCATCGAAGGAAGCAAAAACAAAGATCACCATGACATTGAAGGAAACAAATCGTTCATCATCTTCAAACGGATGAATTTAACATCCGGAATACTGACCTCACTGTTCGAAAGTGCTTCTAATCCTGTTGTATCTTTCTTTGTAGCGAGCTCCTTTGCTTTGTTCAAGAGTGATCTATTCTTGTAGAAACATGCATTCTGAAAGAGGAAGAAAGAAAAAACAGAGACAAAAGACAGAATATAATGAGAGAGAGAGAGAGAGATCAACGAATTAACCAATAAAGCACCGCTTCTAGAATCACCATAGTCCACATCCGTTTCTCCTTAATCCGTATATCTAGATGCAAGTAGATATATATGATGGTGTTCAGGGGCGCAGCCAGTTTTCTTTCTTTCTTCTTTTTCTTTTGGCACAGATAACTAACTTGTATCCTCAAAAAATTAAATTAATATATAACTATAATAAATGGGTTTTTTTAAGAGAAAAGATCATAAGCTTTAAGTTTTTTTACGCAAATAAAAGAATTCCCAAAAAACAGATATATTTTAGGTTATACTTAAAATATGTTTACTTAGGCCTGAACTTGCATACACATTCATGAGAAAAAATTTATGAAAGCACCAGACAATCATGACATTATTATTGTCTTATTTATTAAAAATTGAAGAGACACCCTTGACTTCAATCTCTATATTTAAATAGGTCTAGAATATATTTTTCGGGTAAAATTATCCTTAATATTCACAATGAATAACTGTTTATATATGGCAGCTATTAAGGAATGCAGCCCTATTTTTAGGGTACGAGGTTGGGGCTGGGGTGTGTTAGGGTTTTTATAACTCGTCAGCACCAGATTATAGAGAAGAAATGGAAATATTGTAATTATAAAGAATTAATGGAAATATTGTACCAACCACTTCTTCACGTTCTTTTCTCAGTACAACAAGGGTCTCATATGCTTTGTCTTTTTTCTCAGTAGCAGATTTCAGTTCTAGGTCTAGTGATGCTATCTCATCATCTACGACCTTCACTTTTTTATCCAGCTCGTTGATTTGTGCCTCGATGACTTGTTTCTCCTTTCTAATTTCGTCCACGTTAACACCAAGTAGCTGAGAAATTTTACAGAACCAACAAACTTACGTAGTGTAAATGTTTTCAAATGGTTGTATAAACAAAGTTTGAATAAGAAATAACAAGAGGGAAGAAGAACTGTAATACTTTGATTCTGTCCTGGAGCTCTGATTTCGACCCTTTCTCTTTCTCAATTGCTGCCTTCAAAGCAACATTAGCAATAACTTTTTCTCTTGTTGCTTCAAGCTGTTTGATCTCCTTAAGCAGCTGTTTCTCCGCATTTAAGGTGTTGCTTTCATGTTGGATACGATAGTGCAAGCTCCGGATCTGTTCTTGTTCACATAACAATGAGTCTCATGTTTATAACTAAACGTAAGCAATAATGGCACCCAAAAAAAGTGGAAGTCCAATCTTACAAGATCAATAAGTTCTTCTTCTGAAGAGCATAAGCCCATTCCCCTCTCCCTCACAGTGCGATGATCCTGCAAATCACTCCGAAGAGGTTTTATTTCCTTCATTTTCTCATCAATGGTTGTCGAATATTTTCTTCTCTCTGCACGGAATGGCTGCAGATCTGATATCAGCTCTGATCTTTCAGACTGCATAAACAGAATGTGTTCAATATCAGAAGACTGACTCTATGTACTCACTTCAGAAGACTGACTCCATGGCTGATTTGATTTAACCTCTTGTTTTTAAGACAGCAATTTTAGGTGGACGTTCAGATTCGGCTAAAAGGAAAATAAGTTTTGGGATTAGTCACATCTCAAGCTGAGAATGAAAGCATACAAGGGTTCTACAAGTTTGGGCCCAAAACTCGAATAGGAGGTTTGCCACAGTTTAGACATCCTGAGTTGGGCCTCAACCCAAGATCTGTTTGCAGGCTTGCCATTTCGGATAAAACTGGGTTCCAAGCTTTTAGACGACCTCAAAAAAATTTAATGAACTACACTGAATTTTAAAGGCTCCTCAGAAAAATAGATAAAATTTAGATCCTCAGCTAATAATAATTCACAGCATGATGAAGAATCTACGAGATATTACTTACCCTTTTAATCTTCAATTTATCGATTATGTCAGCCCTATCTTTGCTCATCGCTTCAAGACGTTTTTCAGCTTTCTCAATCTTTTCTTTCAGCTCAGGGTCTTCATATAAGCGGACTTTAGCGAAATAAAAGGTATGGATCTTCTTTGGTGCAGGCCACTCGTCTACAACATCCTTGGGGATGTTGGAACTCATCAGATTATCAGCTTCTTTTGCCTTTCCACTAATTTCAATTGAACTTTCCACTGAGCCAGTTTTAGTTGGTTCATCAAGTTCCTGCCCTATATTTGACAATGATTTGCAGTCCATCTCAGTAGAAAACTTGGTCTTGCTTTCAATGACTTCAACCTGATTGGGTGCGATATCAGCCCCAAGTATCTCCACTCCCATAGTAGAACTGAAAAATTATCAAATCCTAATGAATATAGTACAGTAAATCAACTTTTAGAGCTACAATTTGCTGCAAATATTCTTCAAAAGTACATATGAAAAACATGAACAAGGTAGGCATGTCAGATATTGCTAATCTGTAAAAAAGTAATGAAGAAGTCAATTTCAAGCAAAACATTATAATCAATAGGAATTTACGTATCTTTTTCCATCGAGAGTTTTGTTTTCATATTTGCAGTTCATAGGTAATAACTTCTCTCTAAAATCTGCCCCCATAAATTATTTAAAGGCTAAACATCCAGAAATTCCCTTGGCGACATTTGCAATTTGGTGTGTCAATATGCTACACACACACTGAGGAGATAAATGGCGGAGGAGATAAAATGGTGTTCGTGGTAGGATTTGAACCATGGTAGTTTTACTGCATCGTTCCGGTACTAAATTTGTAACCACTTTGCCTCAAGCTTTAGTTCTTAGTAAGAAGGACTGCATCTTATTTAAAACACACCAACATCCTTCTTTCTAGAATTGCATCATTGTCCTTCTATCATAGGAATTTTATCATATAAATATACATCACCTTTCAAGAAGCTGCTTTTTCCTATAAGCTAAAGTTATTAGGCAGTCCGACCACATAATATTTAAAGCAACATATTTCTTTCAGGAATTATGCCACTATATTTTTATCTTAAAAAAAATTATTACTTTTTTAATGAAGTTCGGAAGCATACATATCCAAATCTCTCTTTAAAGGACATAGCGATACAAGTAGGGTTTGAACCCCTGACCTCTTGTACACTTGCTAAGGGGGTTTGACTGCTAAGCTACATTGGCACTTGCAAAATAAAAATTGCTATTTGATGTCAAAAATATATACCACCTTTCAGAAAATTGCTCGGTGTTGCTGTTTTTCTTTTCATCTAACTAAACCTGATACGCAATTCAATGGACATCTTGCAACATGTTTACTGTCACCTGCGTTCAATGTTTTATCATAACCCAAGCCTCTCTTAACAAGTCAGTTACTGGGAAGTTATTACCAGCTCACAGCAGAAGAAATGTGAAGACAACCTTCTAGATTAGGTTAGACAAGAGAAAAGTATCTTACCCAATCCAAGCTTATCTAAATTCAGTCAGTTACAGAGAACAATCCTAAATTTACTGAAATATATCAACATTAAGTTAACCTTCTAGATTGGTAACTCAGTAGACAAGACAAAGGCTTGAAATAAACTTAGAAAGGCACTTCAAAAGTTCGAAATCTACCTTTACTGGTCATGAAGTCTCTACTTCATCTTCACGCAAACAACAATATTGTAAGCTATATGATTGAAAAGGGATCCCAACAGAATATAACATTTCAAAAAAAATTCATATAGTTGTACATATCAATATATTGCTATCACATTTTCTTTAGGAACATGACTCCACATCTTTCTTTGTTGATGATCTACAACAATTATGTTTCAATTATGCAGCTCGTAAAACATTAACTATGTAGCTATTCAATGAAGACATGCATTGTGTATTAAAAATGTCCCTAAAAGGGGATGCGGCCCCCCTTAATAACTCAAATTTCTTTCTTGGAGGTTGAAGTGAAAGGCTACCCACATGACCGTCTGAAGCTTGTTCATAACCCATTCAATTGAACCATTTGCATCCCGCCAATTATCCATTAATCAAGCAGAAATATATAATAGCAAAGACATCCAGAACGTACTAGTACCTAGAGAATTTCCTCGCAATACTTTCACATCCTTCAACATTTACAAGTGATTAAATAAAAACTAAAGCTATCATAAATTTGTTTCCAAAATACTTGGTGTCATTTTTAATTGGTCACCAAGATGGTTCCAAACTTAAAGCTGAAAATAATGAGTGGCTGATGCAGTTTCAACCTCCATAATGATGGTTGCAATTCTATCAACTTCGCCATTTTCACCTTCAATTGTCCACAAGGACTACATTCGTTTCCAGCAAAAAAAACTTGACCAAGATTTTAATAGATTATGGTTAAATGGCAGGTAAATGCAACACAAACCCTATCTTGCTATGAAAATGGCTATGGTAGTGGTAATTGCAACCAAAAAAGAATCCAATCAGAGAGCAACAAGTGAATAGCATATGTTGAAAAACATGGTAAATGTTTCTTAAAGTCATGGCAAAATGCCCTCTTTTCAATTAGTCATCTAGTTTATATTTTAGAACTTGATTGCTGTTCCTTCTTGGGGGCAATTTGGATTCAACAATTAGTGCAAATCTCGTTCATTGATTGATTCAGGTATTGAGTTCAAACATTTTTGTCTTCACCTGAGAAATAATTTTTTTAAAAAAAGATATGAACGCATAGCTAAATATTGAAAACATTCGGCATAATTTTTAATACCATGTTCTCTCCATATAGCTCTTACACTCCATCTGGTCACATAGGTACTGAGGACATAAGGCCATGCAACATGCTTAATATGGTAGCATGGTTGATAGTGAGGGTCTGAAAATAATTTTTAGCATGAACAATTCCCCATCAGCTGAGGTTCTTTTATTGGTGGGAGCTAGGATTTTTTTTTTCTTCACAGTGGTACATCTTTTAATCCACTTACACGCATGCAAAACTGGGATCCAGTCTTGGTTAATGTGTAATAATAAAGACACTATCCCTGCATCAAAATTTTAAAGCGAGTTAGGTAATGGAATTTATTTCGTACTCTAACACTACATGCAAATTGCTATGCTTTATGAAGCCATTCTCCCAAATGCATTATGTTGCATGCTTGTTTTCCTCTGACCCCCAGCTAAATCTATAGCAGGATCGAGAATGTCAAAATCAAACTAGAAACCAAAAGGATGGGTGGTACATCTTTTACAGCGCGTTGCCACTGAGAAAATATGGTGCAAGTTATTAAGCTTTATGCTGGTGGTGCGGGCTACCTAATGCAATCCTCCTCCTTAGGATAGCTGGTGAAAGAACAATAGCCACAACATTAGCAGAGTTCTATGAATCCAATCAGACAACAATAATTGTAGTTTGACTAACCAAAGTTAGTTAAACCAAAGCACCAACCCTTCTTATCAAACTTAAAAACCATCTCAAAAGTCTTAATCTCATGATTGTACAAAGGGGAACAGGAAGGAAAATTGCCGATTAGTGTTAGCAACATGAAGATTGACGAGTATAGAATTTCTAGAAAATATTGCTCTACACAGTAAAGTTAGGCTTTTGCTTAGAGCACACAGGCTAAGCTACTTAGATTTACAAGAAAGTTACATACTTAGACTCGGCTGCAGGATCAAATTTAACAAATATTAAATCATTTATAAGCTTATTATACTTGAAAATCAAAAACCACATTCTCAAGCATATAATTACTTCTTTATGCCCAATTTACCATTACAAAAAAAAGCAGATTACATATATCAAATCAACTTCTGTGTGCATGCAAACTCATACCTAAGCTGGTCAATCTCAGCAAGCTGATCATGCGAAATGACATCAAATTTATTCTGATCCAATAAAAAAAATTATCATCCTGATTAATTTAATCCATATTTTACGACATCTAAAAAAATATCCAAAAATTATAGGTTAAGGACAATAAATTGATCCCTTCCTCCATAATCCATTCCATTAATTTCAATTCACAAGCATCAACAAATCAATACAACAATCAAACTTCAAACACCAACTCTTCAATTTCACACCAAAAACATAAAAATCAAAACTTAATCACAGATCGAGAAACTTACCTCTCAAATCTCCATTTGTGCTACAATTTCGTGAAACAAAAAAAGAATGAAGAGAGAAAAAAAAAAAAAAAAAGAATCGCAAGACAAACGAAGCGATCTCTTACCTGAGATCGGAGATCTCGGGGTCAAAGAGGGCCTGCGAACGAGAAGAGGGCTCGGGTCTCCACCCCGCTTCCGATTTCTGTAGAAACAGGATCCGAATCTTTAGCGGATTCGGGGATTGATTGGGATCAAGTAGGATTTAGAGACCAAATTCTTAGAAAGCGAGGAGAGAGATCTGCTCATGACTGCTCTTATTTATTCGTCTATAAAGGAGGAGTTTTTTAATTTTCTTTCTGTCATGGTTTTCGTTTTGTTTTTTCTGGAGATTTTTTTGTAAAAAAAAAAAATTCGGTTTGTTCGGGAGTAGTACAGGGGGTATTGGGTGGTCCCCACGAGTAACGTGGCATTTAATATGTTAATTTCAATGCCACGTAGGCACGAAGCCGGCATAGGGAAGGGAGTTTCTAAAGGGGCACACCATTGTTCCTAGTGAGCCACTTTGCAGGGTATTTCTGGTTTGTCGGAGGGTTATTAAGTGGGCTCACTAGGAAACATGGAGTGCCCCTTTAGAAACTCCCGAGAAGGTGCGGTAAGTGTTCTCGGGTCGGAGCCAGTTTGGATGGGGATCCGCTTTGGACGGCAGTCGAAGAGAAGTTTCTAAAGGAGCACACCATTTTTCCTAGGGAGCCCAAGTGCATTTTTGGCCTGGGCTTTCAGCCTGGACCGGCTCACTGGGAAAATGGTGTGCTCTTTTGGAAACTCCCCACTCAAAAATACCGATGTCGGTGTTTTTAATTGGCTTTTTTTTTTTTTTAACTTATTTAGTTTTCTTTTATTTTTTTGACATTAAATTTTTGTGGAAGATTGACAGCTGATAACAGCCTACCTGTCCCAACAACTTTGAATTAAAATGTCTCGTGTGCTGTAACGCCCTGCACCCAAGATGCAGATAGCGTTCGGCGACGTATTATAAATAAATACGCCAAATCTAAAATACTTTTAATAAAACTGAAGGTTACCGCCACTAAACCACATACATATGCACTGAGAAAGAAAAAAAGAAAAAATGGAAAGACAATAAACAAACTCTTTTATTCCAACAAAATATTAAATAGATCAATAAAGATCCAAAGAAGGGTAGCACTTATTACAACTTCAAATTTGAGTTTTGGAAACAACAAACCAAAGTAGAAGGAAAATATTAAAAGAATTGAAATAAAGGATCTCCTAAATGATGTCATATAATAAAATCACAACTAACTGTCTGCTAACTCTATGAAATGCTGCTCACAACTAACTGTCTGCTAACTCTATGAAATGCTGCTCCAGCTGTGGTGGATCCTCTCCTTCAGTATCCTGCAAATTATCTGGGCGTGCCAAAGCAGGGTCGTTAGAATGACCTAGCAAGTACTACAAGAAGAACATAATAATATACAGGCACTAGCAAGTACTACAAGAAGAACATAATAATATACAGGCACGCTATGTATATAAATATATTCACATGTGTTAGCAAAATATAAAACTAATTAAAAATACTAAAAGTCATGATAAGATTGATAAAGTATAAGTCTTTAGGACGAAATAAAACATGAAACTAACTATAGATATTTTGAATATGATAATAGTCAGGAAGTACATCTGTTTACACATATCATGAATAATCTTGTAACAGAGACCAATATAACAAATGAATATGTATACTATGTTATTATTTGTTTAATTATTTGAAACTGTCAGAAGTAGTGTGACACATGTTTTACAAGTATCCCGTGCATATCCGGGATCACGGCCATGATTCCTGGTACTACCCCAGGACATACCGCTAGGTACTAATGAACATGAACTCTGATGAGCCTAAGCTCCAGGCGCGTAGCCCTATATACTGATGGTGATCCAGTAATCACCCAGAACCCCCATGGTTGGGTTCTTATGTTCGGTTGTACAATCTCAAGAATGTAACACTCCTAAAACATGTGTACAATTCTTTCATCAAGTTCCTCCATAACCCCAATTCATTTTATAATTTTAAAAATGGATTTATAACATGCATTATATTTAATCTAAATTATAATCAAGTTAACAAATCATATATACATTAAATAAAATGCTCTTTTTACTGTTCATAGGAAGTTGATGGAAGCTCCAGTTGAGTTTTATTATTTAAGACTGTTATTATTTGAGATGGTTTGGACATTGTGCAACAACGGTTGGTAGGCAAGAGTTAGGAATTTACCATACTGAACTTGGACATAAACTATAAGTAAGGATATGAAGTATAAGTTGCCAATTTAAATAAGAAAAGATTATAACCAAGTGAGGAAAAAAAATATTCATATGCAGTTGCAGACTTTGAGATAAAGGGTTTTGTTGCTGCTGTTTCTAACATGTTCTTGTCTCTCTGTTCCAAGTACACTGGCCTTGAGAACTTACTTTTTATTTTAGGACCATGATATAAACTTGATGTGACATAATGGTATGATTTCAGTCTCAAAAGGATAGGATGTTTTGGTTATAGAATAAACATATCCAGCATTCTTCACACTTTCTAGAATTTGGCCTTGTTTATTAGAATACTACAAATTTTTTTCTTCTGAGGAAATGTATTAGAAATATCTTTGAGTAGTGTTCAATTCAAATAGAGCCTTTGTATATAAATGGGTATTTCTTAGGTGTTTAAAATAATTTTATCTCATCTACCAAAATTATGAGTAAACTGTCAACTATTGTTTGTAAGGAGAAAACAAGAACTGTGTTCCCCTGAAAGAAACTAATAATGAATTTTGCATGTCCAGCATAAATGTATTGCTCAAACTATTTGGAGTAAGTTTTAGGTTTGGACCATGTTTGATATCAGCTCTAAACTTTGAATTGGCTGTTATTGGTATCTTTCAATAAGGGTAAATCAGGTTCAGTTTGCAGGAATCCAGTCAGGTTTGAGTCTTGATTTCACTAAATCTGTAAATTCATGAGCAATTGAGAACTGTTGAATATGGTTGTAATGTTACTGTAGAACTAGAGACCACCGTTTCAATATAAGATTGTATAGATTCATTCACATTATCAGTTCCTAACTTCTATATGTTCACACTTCTGGTGAACTACCATCTTATGACCATACCTCTACGTACTTACTGTCAACTTCTAGTTTGGCTGGATTAACAAAATTACCTTGTCCAATGGTCCATGAAGTACTTTGTGCATTTTCTTTTGTTCAGGTTGTACTAATTTTTTCCTGCATGTGACAGATACTGCAGTGCTTTCTATTGCTCCTGCACCTGGTAGTGGTGGTACAGTTAATCAAGAACGCTACCCGCATCTTGGGCGCGGGGCGTTACAATTTTTTTAAGTAAATTAGGGTGGATATATTTGTTACTGTGAAGAAAGTTTAGGACATGAGCCAAGATAGGTGTCTCACACACATAAAAAAAAATAATTCAGAAGCAGAAGTGGCCTAACTCTGGAGAGAAAATAGCGGTAAGAAACACTGTTTTGGTGCTAAGGTTCCAGTTTTATGGCATGTATCAATGACCAACCAACAATTGACCTTTGGGTTAAAAAAAAAATGCACTTACAGTAAAAGTTACTAAAATTGACATAAAAAAAAGAATGAAATGGATCCATTAAAATTACAGATAGATTTGGCTAAATTCCATAGGCATATAGTATATAAACAAACTTGCCTTTATAAACTATACTATTATTTTATCAGCCTCTTTTATTCTCACTAGATCACTATTTATGTTTCTAATAAATGAATGTTAGAATAACGTAGCTTTCTTAAGGTCCTAAAATTCTAATTTAAGGACAAATTATTTATTTAAAGATCCAGCTAAATCACAAAAGATAACATTCTACTACCAGAATGAAAAAAAAAGAATATATATACATATATATTGACCTTACAAAGATTATCCCAATAGTACTAAGCGAGAGATCAATATAATCAAAACCTAAACAAATTCATCAAGCACAAGTGAGAAAAGATCAAGGGTTTTAGTCATTGCCTCAAGAATACTGCTCCGGAAATTGATTGCAATATCCCTTTTTTTATTTTCTTTTCTTTCTTCCTTCCTTTCTCCTCTTTCTCTCTTTCTCTCTCTCTTTCTTTCTCAGTAGGAAAAGTTCTCTCCGCTGTCCTTTTTATTATCATCATTATGATTATTTATTTTATTATTATTACCCTAGGATCAAATCTAAACCTACTAATCTATCAAATTTAAACAAAATATCAAATCTAAACCTACTAAATATATTATTATCTAGTTGTTAATAAAACAAATCAGATTTATTAGGCAAATATCATGTTTATTTATTTATTATTATTATTTTTTAAAGGATAATAATTTATTTATTATTGGTTTTGGATTTTAAATTTTGGGTTGTTACAATCTACCCACCTTAGAAGAAAATTTCGTCCTCGAAATTTAATTTAATGCAAAACAGGGATGTTGATATTAATAAGAAAATATATGCATAAAAAAATATCCACAAGTTTCGTTGTGCACTTTTGTTTAAAAAGATAAGGTTGCAAAAATTAGTCAACTCTCACAAAATAGAAGGTCTCTATATTTAGTGAAAAGTTAATGAAACAATTGAATAAAGCAAATAAGGGGGTACGAAACCAAATAGAATGTAGTATAGTTTAAACCAAAATAGTACCTATTATCGCACGCCGCCTTCACCGGTTTGTTTTGTTGTCAGTGTAAGTGCATGTCCTTGTCTCTGATTCTCCTCTGTCTGAGCCCTTTGAAAAGCCTGTTGTCGAGTGACGAGTGCGGAACTTCTCGGGTTAGATCCCGTAGGTCTCTACTAAGGCGGCGCGGGTAACCTTTGCTGTTGAGGGGGTGCTGGGAGTCTCTGTTGTTGTTGCTGTAGTGTTGGTACTTTGGTAATGTCACCTATCTCTCGTCACCATGGACAACCTCCAATCTGATGATTCGCCGAGCCACATACCAGGCATAAGTTGTGGGCTCGTCTGCAGTCTTTTTGAGCATGCCCGGGTCGAAAACAATAGTTGCAGACCACATTGTGATCCTGTTGTGTAACCTGACGTTTCTGTGGTGCCGCTAGAGTACCCTTGTCAGAACTTCTTGTCATCTAATCCATACTCCTCTTCTGGGACCCTATATGAATTCTTCTCTTTCTATTCGCTATCTGTTCTTACACTCTAGCAGCATTCAGAATCTGAGCATAAGTTTCGAACTGTGGGGTGGCTATGCGTTCCTGAATTTCAAACTTTAACACATTCTGGAACCTTCGGAACCCTATCTATTTCTTGAGCCACCAACAATGGGGCAAATCTGCTCAATCTGACAAATTCTGTACGTAATCATCTACCGTCCGATTTCCTTACTTCAAATGGATAAATTGCTGCTCCAGATCTCACTGTGCCGTCTGGGGAAAAAATCTCGTATAGAAGCTCTCCTTAAAGACCTCCCATGTTATCGGTTTTGCCAACCGATTCTCCTCGGCCAACCACCATGTGCGAGCAATATCCATAAATTGTATTTTGATCACCTCTACACAGTCTTCATCCACTACTCGTGCTGCACCCAGCAGGTTCTCAGTATCCACCAACCACTGTTCTTCCTTCATAGGTTCTTCAGTTCCATAAAACTGTGACGGTTTCAACTTTTTAAAGTTCGAAACACTGACCGTTCTTTGTTTTCAAGCCACCAACTCCTGTCGTAACATCTCAGTTTGTTGTTGTTGGTTCTCAATAATCCCCCTAAGCAATTCCATTGTGTTGGGATTTTCTGCTTGGGGAGTGGTACTTGAGGAGGTGATGCGACGACTAGTCATTCTTCTGAAAGATGAAGGATTTGATTAGATCGGGAAATAAAGGATAAAAGGAATGATAGAATATAAGGAACCAAAGAAATAGGGTAAGTATAAGAATCAAAAGTAACTTGCAATTTATGCATATGCATATGTGGCAGTCATCCTAGTTTGAGTCTTCTTGTTAGAAGTTAACATCAAACCTGTCTCTGATACTAACTGTAATGCTCCGCACCCAAGATGCGGGTAGCGTTCGACAACGTATTATAAATAAATACGCCAAGCCTAAAGTACTTTTAATAAAACTGAAGGTTACCACCACTAAACCACATACATATGCACTGAGAAAGAAAAAAAAAAGGAAGACAATAAACAAACTCTTTTATTCCAACAAAATATTAAATAGATCAATAAAGATCTAAAGAAGGGTAGCACTTATTACAACTTCAAATTTGAGTTTTGGAAACAACAAACCAAAGTAGAAGGAAAAGATTAAAAGAATTGAAATAAAGGATCTCCTAAATGATGCCATATAATAAAATCACAACTAACTGTCCTCTAACTCTATGAAATGCTGCTCTAGCTGTGGTGGATTCTCACACACATAAAAAAAAATAATTTAGAAGCAGAAGTGGCCTAACTCTGGAGAGAAAATAGCGGTAAGAAACACTGTTTTGGTGCTAAGGTTCCAGTTTTATGGCATGTATCAATGACCAACCAACAATTGACCTTTGGGTTAAAAAAAAAAATGCGCTTACAGTAAAAGTTGCTAAAATTGACATAAAAAAAAGAATGAAATGGATCCATTAAAACTGTAGATAGATTTGGCTAATGTAACACCCCAAAACTATCATTACAAATTATCAAGTCAAGAGTTTCTTTCTATAACCCTTCAAATTTAATTTCTAAGGGCACCTCCTTGGTATTTTGTGGGGATGAGTTGTTAGAAGACAGTGAGAGGTGGCACTCTAGTTGACATTTGTCCTGCATGCAAAAAGCCTTAGGACTAGGCTAGAGGACAAGGTGACCAAAATGCCCTTAGGTATATATAACCTTATTCTCTTAAAGAAAATTCTTATCTAAAGAACAAAATAAAAAAAAAATCACTCTTTACACTTGGTTCTTCTAGTCCGTTGAGTAAAGGAAATAGAAGGGAGACTTTGCTAAAACAAAGGAGGAGATTAAAGGGAATAGAGGCAAGTATCACCTTATTCTTGTTCTCTCTTTGAATTCAATTGTATTTGAGTGCAAGTAGCAAGTATGATCTTTCTTGGAAATTATTTGATTTGTATTATGAGTACATGATTCATTTTTCTTTAGGGATAATTCTTCATCATTTCGGATCTGCATACTTAGCCTGATCTACAGATGTTGGCAGTGGAAAATTTCTAAGTAAATAGGATTTGCCACAACATAATGCGGAGCTAACCTTTCAGCTTCGAATTTGGCAATTTTTAGCTTCGCGTTTGGCAATTTTTAGCTTCGCGTTTGGCAATTTTTTTAGCTTCGCGTTTGGCAATTTTTAGCTTCTCGTTTGGCAATTTTTAGCTTCGCATTTGACAATTTTTTTAGCTTCGCGTTTGGCAATTTTTAGCTTCGAGTTTGGCAATTTTTAGCTTCGCGTTTGGCAATTTTTAGCTTCGCGTTTGGTAATTTCTATTTCGCGTTTGGCTATTTCAGCTTTGCGTTTGGCTATTTTCAGTTTCAAGAGAAACACGGATTTATACACTTGGCATGATTCGCGGATTTATGATAACATGACATGTGAATATCAACATGATACATGCAAGCAAGATTATTCATGAGAACAAATTCTAGTATCTTTATTTCAAGATATGATAACTAGTTCTAGTATCCTTATTACACGACATGATAACCAATTATAGTATCTTTATTACAAGACACGATAACAAATTCTAGTATCATTATTACATGACATGAAGTATTCTTAAAATACATGTGTACATGATTCCAAATTTTGATTCCTGAACTCTTGATTCTTGTGAAATGATATGTATACAATTTGACATGAAAGTCCACGTGTTCCCTTTAATTCACGTATGTCATATACATTACTAACATGGGAAAAACTACATGATGGATAGATAAGTACTGTATTGTACAAGGATCTTGTTGGCCAACTTCTTGATTATGTGCTGAGGGCCTTTTACTAGCAGCACTAGGTGGTACTGAGCCACCATCTGATACATGAGTCACCATATGGGTGATGCCCGTTACTTGTTTCATTTAACGGGGTCTGACTTGTAGCACCTAGCGGTGTGTCATGGTTCAGCGCCATAAGTTAGAGGCCGGGTCCCGGGTATGCACGGGCACTTGTACAATATGAGAAACTGCGCGCTATCTTATCCATCATTGAGTTTCAATTCCAACACTAACATGATATAGACCTGTTAAATTTTACACGAAGCTTGTGAATGACTTACATAGTTCTGGTTACATGCAACATGATTGATATTTACTTCGCTTACACTTGTCACCTTTACGTGATTTGTTTCTGCTATTTGAATGAATAGTCTTACTCAATTCATTTTCAGTATTCTTATGATACGTTTGTACCAACGCAATTTATTTATTCTTTTATTTATTGTACTGTGATAGTACACGTGTTTCTTGTTTTTGCGTTACTTGCTGGGTTTAATCCCGTGGGTTTTCTTAAGCCCAGATCACGAAAGTAGAGAAGGGGAGATTGCTCCAGACAACGATCCTTACTTCACCAACCAGGTCGAGTAGAGGATACTAGCAAAATACTATTTGGGTACTTCGCACTTCTTGTTCTTGTTTCTTTTCGCTGGGCACTGCTTTAACTTGTAGTATTTAACTCTTTTGTGTAAATATTTAGAGCAGTGTGCGATTTTATGTAATCAACTCTCTGTATAAATGAAATCCTTTCAGTTTCAGACACGGTTATTCATCTTGATATGGCAGCAGTTACAGTTATTCCAAGATCATGAGACTGTTGGGTTATTTATAGTATTTAAGCAATGTCGCCCACTTAGAAAAAAAAAAGAAAAAAAAGGTAGAGCCGAGGTGGGGACGTTACAGCTAAATTCCATATGTATATAGTATATAAACAAACTTGCTTTTATAAACTATACTATTATTTTATCAGCCTCTTTTATTCTCACTAGATCACTATTTATATTTCTAATAAATGAATGTTAGAATAACGTAGCTTTCTAAAGGTCCTAAAATTCTAATTCAAGGACAAACTATTTATTTAAAGATCCAGCTAAATCACAAAAGATAATATTCTACTGCCAGAATGAAAAAAAAAAGAATATATATATACATATATATTGACCTTACAAAGATTATCCCAATAGTACTAAGCGAGAGATCAATGTAATCAACAGCTAAACAAATTCATCAAGTACAAGTGAGAAAAGATTAAGGGTTTTAGTACTTGCCTCAAGAATGTCGCTCCGGAAATTGATTGCAATATCCCCTTTTTTTAATTTTCTTTTCTTCCTTCCTTCCTTTCTCCTCTTTCTCTCTTTCTCTCTCTCTTTCTTTCTCCTGCGTTCAGCAGTAAAAATTCTCTCCGTTGTCCTTTTTATTATCATCATTATGATTATTTATTTTATTATTATTACCCTATGATCAAATCTAAACCTACCAATCTATCAAATTTAAACAAAATATCAAATCTAAACCTACTAAATCTATTATTATCTAGTTAGTTAGTAAAACAAATCAGATTTTTTAGGCAAATATCATGTTTATTTATTATTATTATTATTATTATTTTTAAAGGATAATAATTTATTTATTATTGGTTTTGGATTTTAAATTTTGGGTTGTTACATGTGCGGAGCATACGATGCACGAGTGTTTTTTTTTTTTAAGAAAAACAATTATATGGTTATATTTTTTTGAGAATATAAAAAAAATCACACATAGTATTCTTTAATTTTTTTTTCTTAAAAATTCATAGCCCCCTCCGATAAATTCTCAATTTTATTATTCCACCTTTCCTTATCAAATTATCTGTTTTTAATTATTAAAATCATGATTATGATATATGAATAGCTTGATTATTATCTTAAAGCAATATAGCTCTTTTAATGAATAATATTTTATTTTATTTTTAACTCTAAAAATTAATTACTTAAAGATGATATTTGAATTGTAATGTTTGAAATTTTCATATAACTTATAAAATAAAACATAAATATCTATATTAATGTAAATATATATAAGTTGTACAACAATAATAGTATCTATTTTTTGGGTTGGGACTCTGCCTCCCATATCCTGACAGAAGCGCTTCAATTTCTGTATCTCGATGATCCGTTCAAATAGCTTCATCTTGTATAACTCCATCCCCTAAATAGCCCTTGCTTTAGAGTGAACTCAACAAGTGAAAATATATTATAAAGTAATGTAATATATTATAATCGTTAGAACTGATGCTATTGCTCTTTTGGATATATATATATATATATATATATATATATATATATATATATATATATATATATATATATATATGGGATTACTGTATGTGAGTTGCCGGCTCAAGAAAGTTACAAAGTTACGTGAGCTAGCGGCAAAACTATAATGATCCACTTATTTTTTTCAATTTTTTTTTACAATTACAATCTCTACCTCCTTAACTTCTTTCGAATTAAATTTTATAAATTTTGAAATTTATTTACCCTTTCATCGAGTGCACACAAAATATTTTATTTATTGAAAACTATTAATTTTTTGTTAATTTGATGGAGAACCAAATCAAAATTAGAACCCAAAAAATTGAGAATGAGTGAACCATAGGGGTCGAGATCATAATCCAAAAGAAATTTTTAAAAAAAGATTATTGGAGATAGTGGAAATAAACTGCAGCTGAGATAAATTGCGTGAGCTGTCAGCTCATTTCTATTTTTCTATATATATAAAAAATTATTATTAATATTTTCAATGTAAACATGTTGGAGAAATTCCCCTCGAACATTTTGAACCTTTGCAGTCTACATCAATTCAGTTTAAAAATGACAAGATTGGGCCCAAAACCCCAGAAAAAGGTCTTTTCCTTACCTTGCTCTGGGTCATATAATAATTCCTGGGCCTTGGGCTGTTTCTAGTTCTCTGGATATATTTTCGGCCGCGGAAGGGGAATTTCTAGATGGGCACTAGATTTTTCCTAGTGAGCCCACTTTTCCAAGTGCGCACATCTTCACTTTTCAAAAACCTTATTTTTTCCTAGTGAGCACACCTATTTTCCCAAATTACCCTCACATCTCCCTCTCTTTCTTTGTCCGGGGTATCCAGCCCGGACAGAGAGCCTCTGTCTGAGCTGGATGTCCGGGCTGGATACCCCGGACAGAGGCTCTCTGTCCGGGCTGGATACCCCGGACAGAGGCTCTATGTCCGAGCTGGATACCCCGGACGGGGGGTGGGGGTGGGGGAGGGGCCGGCGGCGGCGAGTGGGGAGGGTGAGGGTGGCGGCTAGCGGCGAGGGTAAGGGCGGCGGCGGCGAGCGGGGAGGGTGAGGGCGAGGGCGAGGGCGGTGGCTAGAGGCGAGGGTGAGGGCGGTGGCGGTGGCGGCGAGCGGGGAGGGTGAGGGCGGCGGCGAGGGTGAGGGCGGCGGCGGCGGCGAGCAGGGAGGGTGAGGGAAGAGCATTTTTTGACCAAAAAAAATAATGGCAAAGTGGTAAATAAAACGATCTTTTAAGTGGGCTCACTAGGAAATATGCTGTGCCCAGCTAGAAACTCCCCGCGGAAGTGATAAAACCACCCCTTCACATGACAACCCAGCCAATAACCATGGTCATGGCTGCTAGTCTGCTACCAATTTCAGCACGAGCATCGCTCCCCAAATCTCAAGATTCAGAACTCTCGCAACAGCGTCTCTTCACAAGCTCATCTCATGGCCTCAATCGCTGCCCATTCAACATCATCATCGTCGTCGTCTCCAAACCCTTTCTTTCTCCTCTCGAGGCAACAAAAATTCTCATTCTCAAATTTTAAACGGAGATAGTTTATTTTGATCTTAAAGATCTCATTTTTGTTGCAGGGATATGCCATTCAGCTCATGCTTTGAAGCCCGGCGGCATCGGCGATTTGGTGAAAGTGGTGCCTGATAAAGCCACGGCTGAAGTGGTCAAGAACGTTATTGAAATGGTAAAATTTTGCCCTAACAATGTTCAATTCAGTAGTCAGCTCATTAGGGTTTACATGGTGACTAAATTTTTTTTTTTTTTGACCGTGGGATAATTCTCTTAAGAATTGGTAAGGAGATAATCAAGAAATGTAGGGGATTGCCTTAAGCAGCAAAGAGTCTTTAAAAATAAAAATAAAGTTAATCTTAACAATAATGTATGAAACCTCATGAGAATTCAAGCCATAAGAATATTTTTGTTAGTATACAAGCAACGAACCAATTTGAAATGTTGGACAGTAGAGTTGCAATGAAGGGTCAAAAAGAACAAGGCATAGCTAGGTATTTACGTCATATGAAAGTTTGGGTTTCTTTAGCAAGGTTGCCTTTAAATCTAGAGTTTGTTTAATGTGTTTTATCCATTGGATATGCATGATATTGTCCGTGTTTAGTATTCTCTGGAGCTGTTAAACTGTTGTTCTTGCAACGGAACAAGTTTGTTTTGGGTTTTCTATGTATTTATTTATACGAAAGCAATGGTCAAGATAGATATCAGTTAATTTTTCTAGAGCCAAAAGAGCCTCTTTCACAACAGGTGAGTAAGAAAATCTGTATGAATCATACAAATTGAGGAGTTTTGGTTTGAACCTCATTCTCGTGGTGACGTCCTTGGTTCAATTCTTGCTACTATAATTTCACGAGAGAAGCTAGGAGACTTCTTAATACCGGTTCCTCAGCTTCCCAAAAAAATGCTCATTTGTAATAATCATATTTTCTTATGTTCTCAGAGTGTAATTCTCTTAGCAATCTTAATATCTTACTAACTTGTCAGGGAGAAAAAAGGGATCCGGGTCCTTGTTGTTTCAGAACTTGTTGAATTTTTTAGTCAACATTAGATATGGTAGGGAACCTTTCATAATGTAAAGTGTTGATACTTTTGTTCTTCAGGAATTAGAAGATTGTTAATAAGGGTAAATATTGCTAATGAAATTTATTATGACTTGGTATAATATTTGTTGAAAACCAAATAATAGTTAATTAGATTTTGTAACTGGAAGTAGCTTAAGGATTGCTTGATTTGTACTTATGGTGCATGGCTAGATTCGTTATGTGACAGCTGATCTTTTTCTTAGAGAGGGAAATGTATGTGAAAGTGATTGTATTACTGAAAAGCTAGGGAAAACCACAGAATGTGATCCCTGCGTCATAGGTTTTATTACTACCAAAAACATTTTTTCTTTCAATTTCTAATTCAGGTGCAGGGTTCCATTATATTTGCTCGTAGATGTTCATATTTCATAACCTTATCATGCCATGTTATTGATCAATCAGATATGTCCTTTAGCAGCCTCTCAGCTGTCCTGAATCATTTGGTTTTCACCATCACATAGTTTTATAGGCATGTGGAAGGTTTCATCATGCATACAAATCAAGTATTAGAAGTTTTTTTTTTTCCTCCTTTCCCTAGTTCCTTCATAAACGAGTTGGTGAACAGTAAGTTGTATCGATGGTCTAACTATTTCTTAGGCTCTCACCATTATTTGCTATTTGCTATTGTTCCCTTTAAAAACTTTAAGTTACTGTGTTATCTGATCAATTAGTTTTCCGTGCTTTGCTTTTGATATTAATTCCCTATGACACAGTCTATTGATTAAATCATTTCATCATTTTCAAGATCATTTTTTTTTTATCATCTTGTAATTCCCGATACCGTTTCACATATATTTTTCAGAATTCCTGTTGCATTGAGGTAACAATATTTGCATAACACAAGTAGAGGTAACACAAGTAGAGGTATATGACTTGGTGTGCAAATTTTGGTTTTGCATTCTGTGCAAATAAGTGTACTGCTTTGTCATATAATTGCTGAAATTGTATTTTTTTCCCCCTGATTTTACTAAAAGGTTATGCTTTGACGCACAGGATTTCCTGCCCCTCTTAAATGACACATTTCTTTGACTATGTTAGCCTGGTCAATCTCTCATAAATTGAAACTTATTGTTCTGTTCTCCTCTGGCCTATTTAGTACTCATATGCCTCTGCTGCTTTTTCAAGCATGATATCTCTCTTTAATTTTCATCAAAATATCATGAACAATGTTTAAAATAGTGATAAAGGTAATGTAACGTTTTATCTCTGTTAGGTTATGTTGCATATAATGTAACATATAATGCAGGTTATGCAATTTTCTATTTATTTAATAAATAAATATAAAACTATATAAAATAATTTTTATAAATTGAAAAATAAATTTAAAATCTCTAAAAAAGAATATAAAAATATTTTGTATTACAGAATCTATTCTAATTTTATATTAAGTTTTACAATAACTTTCACACTCATCTTCATAACTCATACAACTGTAATTCCACCCATCATCTAAATATGAAAACATGATTCCAATTTTTTTAATTTTAATTTTAGTAATTATCATGTTATAATTTATATTTTGTAAAATTTAATTTATCTTATATGTAATTGTTGATTTCAGTTTAGCTAAAAATTCAATAGAATTATCAAGTAATAAATTTCAGCAACTGGAGAAGAATTACAACAAGCAAACAAGAAAGCAATAACAAATTAGCAAGTTAGCAATTCCACAAATAATGAAACAAACTAATAAGTAATCAAGTAAGAAAATTACAGCGATTCACTAATAATCAGAATAATAATTAACAATAGCATAGAAATTACTAAAAAATAATAGTAGATAACGTACATAAGCTAGCATTAAAAAAACGTACTGTTATAGTGCACTGAGTTATTTTCAATTGTTACATAGTGTTAAGGTTCTGTTAGGTTTCATAATGCAATATAATGAGTTTCGTAACACGTTATTTTCAACATTGATCATAAATATTAGAATAGCTGTTATAAGTGCCAACTAATGACTTCTTTGTCGCCTTTCTTTTACTTTGCTTGTTTGAGAGAAATCATCTAATGACTATCATACTATTGGCTTTTATTGGTTAATGATCTGTCCTTGTGGATTTCCTATTCTTGTAGAAAAGCATAACATGAAGAGAACACTGCTAAATTGTTTTTCACCTTACAGGTTGTTAATGTTCTTGTAACTTGCATACTGATACCATTGCTTGCTTTAGAGTATGAACCACCGAAGCAAGATTTCTATCTTGGACCTCCATTTCCTCACTAATAGTTGGGAGTCGTACTTTTCAATATCCGAAATTTGTTACGCGTTCTTTAACCTATTGTAGGACAAAATCTTATAGAAATGTTGAAGCGTCACTATGGGTTGATGTAGTAGCTAGTAGGGGTGTAGGGGTGTACAATATGTCGGAGGAGGGGGTGGTCAGAGATTTCCGACCGATTCCGATTAAGAGGAGGAGACGAAGCTCCGATCGGAATGCTCGTCGGAGTCCGATCGAACTCCAACCAACTCTTTGGGTCGATCGAATGTGGTCGTATTCCGACGGAGATGGTTAGAATTTAGTTTTAGCAGGTAAGAGGGAGGAAGAAGTATAGAGGGAGGGAGAGATGGTGAAGAACATGAGGTCAAAGGCACTTCTCACAAATATTTTTTTCTTTTACTTTATTGCTCTCAGCACTTCACATGCTCACTCTTTATGTTGATGTGACTTTACACGCACACCCTCTCTCTACGTTGATGTGACTGCACAGTGCAGCTCATTTTTTCACTTTTTCTCTCTCTTCTGCCTCTCTCACTTTTCTCTTTCCTCTCTCTCTCTCTCTCTCTCTCAATTTAGCCTCTCGGGGTCGAGTTATTGTTGTTGTTAATGTGGCGGGCGGGAGAGAGAGAGAGAGAGAGAGAGAGGTGGGGGAGAGAGAGGAGGGGGAAGGGGATGGGGAGAGTGAACCGGAGGGAGAGGGAGAGGGAGGAGAGGTGGGGGAGAGGGAGAGAGGTGGGGGAGGGGGATGGGGAGAGTGAACCGGAAGGGGAGGAAATGGGGGAGAGAGAGAGAGCTGGGGAAAGGGAGACTAACTCGACCGTTTTTCGTCCATCTCTGACGGCAATCCAACCGATTCTAGCGGCCGATTCCTTTGTAAATTTGGTTCTGACTGAAGTGCGACCGATTTCGATTGGAGTCGGTCGAGTTGGTCAGAGGTCAGAGTATCTGTTCATCCCTAGTAGCTAGTGCAGGATTTAAATTATCACATTCGAAACTCGTTAATTTGATCAGGTATGCATCTGTCTGTTAACTAAAGTCTTGCATTCTTGTTAGCCTCTCCTGAGTTTCTTCTTTGCGATGTGGTTAGAGGACTGCAAACAAAGAATACAAATCGTCTTCTCTTTCTAATTTTGGTTACGCAAATTGTTAGCCTTTTATATTAGCAAGTTTGACCCGGTTTGTGGACCAAAATGTGGTAGTAGGCACTTATGGGACTTGGAATAGGCATTAGAAATGTACACTTTTTCACTTATCTATTTCTTTGCTAGGGAGGGACTTGTGAGCGACAAATATGGGAGTGCTGGAATGGTGATCAACAACAACAATAACTAAGCCTTTTATCCCAAGTATTTGGGGTATGCTATATGAACTAAAAAAAGAATCACGCCGTGTCGATTAGTTTGGTATTCCTTCTCCATTCATTTCTATCAATTAATATCTCCTTATTTAAATTTCTAGACTCCATATCTTTGCGTATCACCTCAATCCATGTTTTTTTCGGTCTTTCTTTCATTTTTTAAAGTTGTCTTATATTGATAAACTCCCTTTTTCGAATCGGTGTACTTGTAGGTCTATGTTGCACATGACCACACTATCGTAAGCGATTTTCTCGCATCTTCTCATCGATGGGAGCTACACCTATTTTAGCACGAATATCTTTATTTCTCACTTTATCTTTCCTAGTGTTGCCGCACATCCAACGAAGCATGCACATCTCTACTACACTTATCTTTTGTGAATGACTTTTTTTATAGCCCAACATCCCGCGCCATATAATAAAGCTGGCCTAATAGCAGTCCTATAAAATTTTTCTTTCAATTTTAACGGAATGTTACGGTCGCATAAAACTCCTGTAACGCCCTCGTTTTTTCAGCTGCTTCCCAAAACGGAGGACGTTACTTATTACTTCCACTAGATAACGCAACAGTCACAGGATCTTGGAATAACCGTAATTACTGCCACAATCAGATAAGTAAATAAAATGTCTGAAACTGAAAAGATTTAATTTATACAAAAAGTTATTACATAAAATGGCACACTTTTCTAAATATGAACATAAAAGAAACAAATGAGAAAAGCAGTGTCTAGACAAAGATATTCAAGATTTTTCGAAACGTACTTCACTACTTAATATTGCTCGGTCTGATCGATGAAGTACGGATCCTTAGTCGAGGCTGGTTCTCCTTCTTGGTCCTCTAAACCTAAGTTCGAAACCTAGGGGATTAAACCCAGCAAGTAACACAAGGAAAATATATGTGTACTATTACAGTACTAAAGATAAAAGTATGCAAATGAATAAAATGCTTTCATTGGGAATATCTCTTAATAAGCAGAAAAAAATGCAATTAAATCGGGATAATGTTGAACAGTCACGTGAATAATGAAAAATATAACAACAAGATTATATTTGTCATTTGCAAATAACATGGAAATATCATGTAAAGATCATATCTTGTAAACATGTCAAGTCTAAGTCAAATCTTTGTTAACATTTGAAACTAAATAATGGATATGATAGCGCACAGTTTCCATATTGTACAAGTATCCGTACATATCCGGGACCTGGCCTCAAACCCATGATGCTGAATCATGACACACCGCTAGGTGTTCAAGTCAAACCCCGTACTGTGAAACAGTAACGAACATCACTCTTATAATGACTAATGTATCAGACGGTGACCCAGTACCACCCAGTGCTGCTGCAGTAAAAGTCCTCAGCACCTCAATCAAAAAGTTGGCCAACAAAATTCTTGTACAATATAGTTCTTATCCATCATGTAGTTTTTTCCATCCCCGTATTCATAATGAATTATGCACATAAAATTTTTATAACCTTTCTTTAATTGTTTTTCAATTCATAATAACATACTTGCATTTTCATAACTGTACATGACATGTAGTATCATAACACATGATTTATAATATTAAAACACATGACTTGTAATATCAAAACACATGACATGTAAAATACATGACTTGTAATATCAAAACTTATGACATGTAAAACACATGACTTGTAGTATGATAAATTAACGCATGATATATTAGTACACATGATTTGTAATATCAAGGCACATGACTTGTAGCATGATAGATATTAGTGCACAATTGTACCACAATGCATATTATAAAAAATATTACAATAATCTGGTTTCATTCTCGGTGTCAATTAATAACCCAATTTGGGAATCAAGTGAATCATATAATAATACTGCATTATTTTTAAACCCAACGTATGCATTTATTACATTTCTAGGCTCAATTATATATATTAATATTAATATGCATTTATCTTTTAATTAAAATCTAATTTATTACTATTATTAATTTATCAATTATGTCCAATTGATCCAAGCCAAGTCTAATCAAATTCTCTCAATCATTTAATCCATCAAGCCCAAGCCTACTAAATTTTCACTTTTTCATATTTTTATTTAATTTTATTTTTCCTTTTCTTTTCTGTCCAGCCCAGGCCTAAACCCACTAAATTCCAACTTATTTTTATTTTATTTTATTTTCTTTTCTGTCAGGTCCAGATCAGGCCCAATGTCATTTCATTTTTCTTTTTTTTTTCTTTTACTGGGCTGGACTGGGCGGCCCAGTGTTTTTATTATTTTTTTCTATTTTTTTTCTGGCCCAAACCAATTCCAAGCCCACTACTCTTTTATTTATTTTTTCTTTATTTTCTCCTAGACTGGGCTAGGCCCAATTTTTTTTTTTTTTTTTTTGGGATGGGCCAGCCCAGTCTTTTTATTTTGCATTCACTTTCAAATCCAATCTTTTGTTTGGGTTCACATGAATGGCCATGCTGCACTCAACACATCTTTTGTCTGGGTTCACATGAATGAATTCACATGCAATTTCAAATCCCATGCAAATTTTGTTATTATTATTATTATTATTATTTTATAAAATCAGTATTTTTGCATGGGGTGAATAAACAGTATTTTTGCATACCAATTTTTTTTAAAAAAATCTAAAATAAGTAAATATCACAATATTTATATATATATATATATATATATATATATATATATATATATATATATCAAAATTCACTCACTAATCTTATTTAGTTCTCAAGATGGTCCAAAATGTGAACCAAGCATTTTTACAAGATAATTTAGGTACACAAATTTAAATTAAATAACAAAACGAACGTAAATAAATAAAATAACGAAATGAACGAAAATAGCAGTATTACTTGTCTCGGTTTGATCTCGAATCCTCAGGTTGAATCTTCGGTTCGATTTGATTTTGCTTTCAATTTCTCTCTCTCTCTGTTTTTTTTTCTCTCTTTGCTGCAGGTGGCCGAGAGTAAAAGAGAGGAGAAGTGAGGGAGGGTGAAAAGGAGTGGAAGGTTTTATGAAGAAAATAATTTGAGGGCAAATTCGTAATTTTAATAACTTAATAATCCACTTAGCCTCCAACCCGCCACATTAATTTTCCACTCTACAGCACAACCAAATGTTCTGCCACCCTCTCAATAATCACAACACCTCATTGATTTTAATTTATTTATTTATTTAATAATTTAATAATTTTGGTTTCGTGTAATATTTTCCAAATACTACCAAATTTATGTAGGACGTAGTGCTCGACGAGGGGAACACTACAAAATTATCCATTTGTTGTTTCGATGTCCGGAATAAATGAACCAAAATTCTGAAGTAATTAGAAGGATAATTTTAATATTATTAATTTAGCAATTTTGGAAGTATTTTTTGGCCTCGTAAGGAAAATCTCCAAAAATCCTAAATATTATAAAACTAATAATCGCGAAGACCGAATGTCATTTGGGTTTGTAAATTTAAAGTTATGTTAACCGAAAGTTATTTCGGTGTCCAAAATTGATTCCGGGGGACTTATTCGGCACTACTGGTCTCAAGAGAGTAATACAGGTAACTCGAATTTTGGGGTATTACAACTCCCGTTGCTCTCCTCTATTTCAACCAACCAGTTTAGTTAACATCGTTATCGATCTCTCCATCATTTTGGAATGGGGATCAGAAATCTATAAATATGGCCGTATTTAAAAAAAAATTATTTTCCTTCTTGTGTCCATTTCTTTGTTATGGTGGTGATTGATAAGCAACAGATATGAGAGGCTACGGATATTGCCCCAGTCGAAAAATAAATTCCCAGAGTTAGAGTTTCTTTGCTTAAATCTTTGCTCCTTCTGCATTGGATTTATGTAGATTGAATATTGGAAATCTGTAACTATCATGTGACTTGAGTCTTAAAAATTTAAAGGATATTTTATTTTAGACTAAAGTTTTTGTATTTATGGATATTTGGAAATACGGTCATGTAATGACTATCAACCATCCCAGAGACGAGTGTGCTCAGGTTGATTTGTGTTAAAACTCGATTAGTATCATTTAGCATGATACTGATATGATCTAGCAAGAAAATACAGTCAAGATGTCACTGCCCTGTGCAAGTGCCAAATAGTGAGGAAATTTTTTTTTGAAAATGAAGAATGGCATCCTGAAGAATAATGCTGGACATAACTGATCCAAAATAGTTTTCGAGAGTCTTATACCAATTAATTTAACTCTAATTAGGGATTGCAATCAGAAGCTTCTGGTTGGTGATTACAGATGACTGGATTGACTAACTTTGCAGTGGAAACTGGAATAAGGTTTGGCAATGTTCTTTTTAGAACTGAGATGTGGTCTTGAATATTTCTATAACATAACCCAGCTCGATGAAATTTTCTTTTGTTTTATCCTTTTTTATTGCAACCTTTTCTTATAGAGTGAACCCTAAGGACCACCACTGACATCATATGGACACAATGTTTCTTCCCTTTCGCTGCGAGGATGTGTGTATCAATATTCTAAAATGCGTTTTCAGTGTGCGGTCGAGGACCGCATAACGCATAAACGGATTATACGGCAATTGAACAGATTACACGGAATTATGCAGAATATCAATATTTTAATATATATTAATATAATAATTATTAAAAATGGATATATTAAATGCTATAAAACTACAAAAAATTATAAATAAAACCTGGGACTGCAGCAGCACTACAACACCAAATTGATCAATTTTGTTTAATCAGGAGCAGCACTGCAGCACAAACAGGAGCAGCACTACAGCAACACGAGCAACAGAAACAAAAGCACGAGCAAAAAAAGAAATCCAAACTATCATCAATTCTTGAACAAATTATTCAATTAAATGTCGAATTAAGGGGTAACCATTTTTACAAAACCCTATATTCAAGTTTAACTTTGATCGAGCTCTGATTTTTATCAAATTAAACAACTAAACCAGTGGAAAAAAGAAAAAAAAAAAAACAAACAAAAAAAATCACTAAAACTGTGCTCGGGAGAATCGCTCGGGAGAACGAGAGATTAGGGACTTAGGGTTAGCTATCGGGTTTTGGGGGAGAAAAAATCGAGTGTTTTTTGGGTTTTAATTTAACGTTTTGGGTTTTTGGGTGCGGGTCGGGTGACTTTTTTACATTCAAAACCCACTAACCCATTAACCACACAATATGCGGCCGCATAATTCCCTGTCTGCATGGACAAGGCGAATTCATGATTTTGTCTGTGTTTGGGAATGCCCACATAGGGCGTTTTTTAGAACACTGGTGTGTATAAATTGGTACCCAGTGTCAAATAATGGAGCCGCACTCACGACGGGGGATATCGAATAATGGAGCCGCACCCAAGGCAGGGGATATCGTTTCAGTTAGTGGAAAAGGGAGATTGAACGTAAGCTATACGCTTCAAGAATCATCTTTTAGTTGCCACCCCCTGCAGATACTATTAAGTTTTAACATGCTTCGCATCAGGTAAACATAATGTCTAGACTTTGTCCCTAATGCTGGCTCTAGGAGTTTCTGGACTTTAGCATATGCGACTTGAAGTTTTTTTTTTTTCCTCAAAAGAATAAAATATAAATAAAAAAACAGTTGATCTAAGCTATTAGACCTGACAATTCTTTTTTTCAGTCTTTTCTTATCCGTAGATTGGTGAGATTGTGAAGACGAGGGAAGAATAATATGTTATCGAGTTAATACGATACTTGTAGGCTTCAATTCTGCTTCAGTGTGATACCCAATCTTCTGTTAGAGTTGATACGAAAATTGTATGCTCCAATTCTTCTGCATTATGATATCTCTTTATCTGAACGATGATTTGATGCATGAAGAGATTGGCTAAATAGGTCCTGCACCAACAAGCATGCTAAAAGATACCAGATGCTCGTGGGTCTTGTGTAATCACAACATACTTGTAGGCAGCTCAACAGCTTACAGTGGCAGCTCTCGTTGTATTTTAGACTTCAGGTAAATTTATCAGTTTTACATCTGAACTCTTGGAGTCTCTCAAATTGTTGCTTTTTGAACATGAATCTCGTACAAATTTGTTAAAAAAAAATCTCTAGTTGCACTACAGTAGTTATGTTCAGAGACTTAACTTATTTTCCAATTCTCTCAGATTTGTTGCCAATTTCTCATGGTGATTCTTTCATTTCAGGTGCCTATGAGAATTTTGAATAAAGACTCAGTTGAGTTTAGGGATGACAGATATGGATGACAATGGACACGTATATGGTCGGTTTTTGGCCTGTACTATATAAAATTTTGAATTAAAATGAAAATTTTATTTTTCTAATTTAAAATAATTTAAATTTTTTTTTATAGGCAAGATTAAAATTTAGCTCGTAGACACGTCCATTACCATCCCAGTTGAGTTGTCTCACAAATATTTTTCATTAACAATCTTCTCCGGAAAAGGCCCACATGCATATTCCCAAGTTCTTTTCCAATGGCCTTCAAAAATATTCTGTTACTAATTACGGGTCCCGTGATTATAAAGTGTGTGAAGATGTTTTTGGAAATCTTTGTACATTTGCACGTGCAAAACACTAAAACAATACCAAGGATTTGTTTGGTATGCACAAGGTGGGGACATGGAAATTAAATTTGGCTTGCAATTCGAGTCAGCAAAGTTTTTTACTTGTTTGGCAAGTTGCAAATTATCGCAAATGGTTGCAGCAAGTGCTTAGAGACCGTCATAATCTGTGTTGATCTTACTTATTATATTTAGTCTAGACCTAATACCACAGAAAATCTCAAATATTAAATATGTATTAAATTATGGTCTTTACATGTGCCTGATATTTGTTCTGATTTTGTACAGCTCACTAGCAGCAGCAACAACAACAACAACTAAGCCCTTTATCCCAAGTATTTGGGATAAGCTATATGAACCAAAAAAAGAATCACGCCGGATCGATTACTTTGATATTCCTTCTCCATTCATTTCTATCAAGTAATATCTCCTTATTTAAAGCTCTAGAATCCATATCTTTGCGTATTACCTCCATCTATGTTTTGTTCGGTCTTCCCTTCGTTCTTTTAACTTGTCCTACATTGATAAACTCTCCTCTTCGAACTGGTGCACTTGTAGGCCTACGTTGCACATGACCAAACCATCGTAAGCGATTTTCTCGCATCTTCTCATCGATGGGAGCTATACCTACCTTAGCACGAATATCTTCATTTCTCACTCTATCTCTCTTAGTGTTGCTACACATCCAACGGAGCATGCGCATCTCTGCTGCACTTATCTTCTGTGAATGACGTTTCTTTATAGCCCAACATTCCGTGCCATATAATAAAGTTGGCCTAATAGCAGTCCTATAAAATTTTTCTTTTAATCTTAACGGAATATTACGGTCGCATAAAACTCCCGTTGCCCTCCTCCATTTCAACCAGCCAGCTTGTATCCTATGGTTAACATCATTATCGATCTCTCTATCATTCTGAATAATAGAACCCAAATATCTAAATTGATTGCTCATTTGTATCTCCTGCCTATCTAGTTTTACAGCATTATAGTGTATGGTCCGTCGTTTATAAAATTTACACTCCATATACTCTGTTTTAAACCTACTCAATCTAAAACCTCTAGATTCTAATGTATGCCTCCATAACTCTAATTTGACATTTATCCCTTCTCTTGTCTCATCAACTAAGACAATATTATCAGCAAATAGCATACATCAAGGTATCTCATTCTGAGTGGTTTTAGTAAGCTCATCCATCACTATAGCAAATAAGAATGAGCTCAATGCAGATTCTTGATATAATCCAATTGTGATAGAAAAATCACTAGTTAAACTACCACATGTTCTGACATTGGCCACTACTCTATCATACATGTCCTTAATTATGTCGATATACTTAATAGGAACTCTTTTCTTCATCAGTGTCCACCAAAGTATCTCTCGTGGAATTTTATCATAGGCTTTCTCTAAGTCAATAAATACCATATGCAAATCTCTATTTCTCTCTCGGAATCGCTCTATAAGTTGACGAAGTAAATGAATAGTTTCTGTCGTCGATCGCCCCGACATAAATCCAAATGATTCTCCGTTATTTTAACAGTTTGCCACAATCTATGTTCAATTACCCTTTCCCAAAGTTTCATAGTGTGACATATGAGTTTTATTCTCCGATAGTTAGAACAACTCTGAATATCATTCTTATTCTTATACAGAGGTGCTAGGGTACTCTTGCTATATTCATTTGACATTTTCTTAATTTGCCAAATCTCGTTAAAATGATCTGTTAGCCACCTCACACCAATCTCTCCTAGGTATCTCCATACCTCTATAGGAATCTCATTTGGACCAACAGTTTTTTTTTATTTCATCCTCTTCAAACGCTCTTTTACTTCAGACTATTTGATTCTGCGCATAAAACTACGATTCATATCCTCATATTGAATAGTAAGATTTCCCAAATCTTGAGTAAAACTACCATTATATAATCTATCAAAATAATTTTTCCATCTTTCTTTAATCTCTTCGTCTCGAACTACAACCATCTGATTCTCATCTTTAATACACTTTATAGTACATAAGTCTCTAAACTCTCTTTTATTCGAACAATTCTATATATATCCTTTTCTGCCTCTTTATTATTTAGCTTCTCATACGCTTGTTTATATATTTAGCTTTTGCATCTCGAACAGCTTTCTTAGCCTCCCTCTTTACTTGTTTATATTTCTCAAAATTTATTCCATTATTATTATTATTATTCAAATCTCTATAAAGGTTTTGCTTGATTTTATAACATTTTTTACCTCTTCATTCCACCATGATGTATTCTTACATAGTGGAACACTGCCCATCGACTCACCGAATATATCTTTAGCTATCCTTTTAATGTAGCTAGTCATTTTGTTCCATGTTACATTAGGATCATCATGGTACTTCCAATCTGCTTCTTGTACTACTCTATCTACAAAAACTTTTTGATTACCTTCTAATCGCCACAACTTAATCTTAGAATCTAATTTATACTTAATTTTTTTAAGTTTCTGTCTAATCTGAATATATAAAACTAAGAGTTTATATTGGGTAACTACACTCTCACCTGGTACTACCTTACAATTGATACAACTAGCTCTATCTACCCTCCTAGTTAAAAAGAAATCTATTTGGCTTGCATTCGATCCACTTTTAAAAGTAACTAAGCGAGAAACTCTCTTTTTAAACCAAGCATTCGCTAAAATTAAATTATAAGACAAAGCAAAATCTAGAATTGAGTTACCTACTTCATTTCTTTCTCCAAAACCAAATCCTCCATGTACACTATCAAACCCATTACGACTAGTTTATACATGTCCATTGAGATCACCACCAATAAATAGTTTTTCTCTAACGGGTATTCCTTATACTATATCATTTAGATCCTTCCAAAATTGATATTTACTGGATTTATCAAGTTCTACTTGTGGTGCATAGGCGCTAATGACATTAAAAATCTCTCCATCTAAAATAAGTTTAACTAATAAAATTCTATCACCCTTTCTCCTAACCTCCACTACATCCGCAAGTAATTGCTTATCTATGATCATACCTACCCTATTACGGTTTCTATCTCTATCCGTATACCAAAGTTTATAACCCCAAGACTCTAGGACTTTAGATTTCTCACCTACCCACTTAGTCTCCTGCACGCACAAAATATTAACCCTCCTTCTAATCATAGCATCAACTAACTCTGCTAATTTACATGTAAGGGAACGTATATTTCATGATGACAACCGAAATTTATGTTTATGAGCTAACTTCTTTACCCCCACCCGCTCATTAAGATGTGGAAACTCTCTTATATTTGACACCACATCCGGGCGCCGACGTGGCGCGTCGTTTCTGGGCGACGACCTAGCAACCCTCACACATTTTTCACTACACCCGGATTCCGATGTAGCGCGTCGCTCAGTGGGGAACGCCCCAACGAAATTCATATTTTAGCTCATTTCATAATATGTGACAATGTTTTACGTTGGCTGTCACTGGCCTACCACAACCCTCCTCCTTTATCCTGGTTTGGGACAGACAGTGCATAGCACTGGCGGAGTTTGTACAGCTCACCAGTGAATACCATATACTTTGATAGCTTGGAAGAAGCAGTGGACCTGAGCAAATGTCCCTTCCTTCCCTTTGCAACAATCAATTTTTATTTCTAAAGGTTAAAGATCACATGAACGTATGCTTATTTAAAAATACTATTTACCTCAACATCTCGTATCGTATACGGTCAAATTGTTTGATACCTGACATTTTAAAGGGTCTAAATCTCAACAACTCCTTTGATCTTGATCTGATACATGCAAAGGACATATTTGCTTGTCTTTGCGATGGAAGCTCAATCGAATAAATAATAACAGATGATTGCATTTTTTTTTGCAGCTCTAACTTCATTAAACTACGTATTTAATAGAATTGGCATCGTCGCTTCGTATGCGAGTGATTTGGTCGAAGTTATACTCAAGTTTAGACATGGAAAGAAACTAAAAAAGATCCAGTTGCTGTATAGATCCAACGGAGCTATCTACGCCAATATTGTAATATATATATATATATATATATATATAGGAAACGGGAAATATACCGGCGGTGAAGGAAGTTCCTTCACTGCTTTTTAGGTGGTCCAATAAAATTATTACACGTGGCGTCACTTAAAATTACAAATAAAAGAACTCTCTTAAATACCCCTTGAGTGGCGCCACGTGTAATAATTTTATTGGGCCACCTAAGCGACGGTGAAGGAACTCCCTTCACTGTCGGTGTATTTCCCGTTTACTCATATATATATATGTATGTATGTATGTATGTGTGTATGTAGAAAACGGAAAATGCACCGGCGGTGAAGTAAGTTTCCTTCACCGCAGCTTAGGTGGCCCAATAAAATTATTACATGCGGTGTCATTTAAGAGAATTCATTTATTTGTTAGCTTGAATGACGTCCCATGTTATAATTTTATTTGACTACCTAAGTGGCGGTGAAGGAACTCCCTTTACTGTCGGTGTATTTCCCGTTTCCTCATATATATATATATATATATATATATATATATATATATATATATATATATATATATATATTATCACCTATAAAGATTAAAATTCTCATTTACACCCTACATTACAGGAAAAAACTGAAAGGAAAACCAAGACGAACATATTTTTTCTGCAGTCTAGAGAATTTACAAGAGATCTAAGTGAGAGTTTAAAACTTTAAAGGTGATAAGTTATATATCTCCATACTACATAAAGTCTAAGTGTAATTTTATATATATATATATATATATATATATATATATATATATATATATATATATATAAACACACTAGGTTTTGATGAGAAATGCATTTTTCCTGGATTGAAATCCTCGTTGAATGCGACCTGCAAGAAAAATTATGAGTTGTGGGTTATTAATCTGACCAGGTCAAATTATATATATATATATATTTTTAAACAGAAAATTGAATTTATAAATAAATTTATTCTAGTTCAGCGGTGGGTAGCTTTAAAATTTAATTTTTTATAATGGGAACATTTTACTGTTTGGCCAGCCAAATGCCAAGGATTATATGGACACGTTGAAGGTTTGTATATGGATTCACGATGACGAGCTTATTGAAGAGACCATGTCAGATTGGCAGAATCTGCTGTCTTATTCCAAGCAGACAATAGGGGAATTGTTGACCTGCATAGTGTTTGTGTAGGATTAGAAAAGAAAGTAGGCATTTTATAAATAATGTTATGGGTTATTAGTCTAATAATTATAAATTTTAGACAAGTTTTATCGTTTGCAGCTAAGAAAAAGCCAAAAAGAAAAATATTAATCTACATCTCTTTTAAATATATCTGCAACGATAGTCCTTAAGATGCTTACCGTATAGTGTATAATTATCAATATCCTACGATATGCGATACGTATTTTACGATACGATTTATAAATAAGAAAATTTATACGTTACGATACTATTGCGTTATGTATTTATAATACGGTAAGTGTATCCTACGATATGTGATCTATATTTTACGATACGCGATACGTTACGATATGTTGATTTTGTTCATAAATGGATTTCATACTCATTTAAACGAATTTTTTGAGTTAAATATAGCATGCAAATTTCAAACAAATATAGTTATTTAATAAAAAATAACATTAAAGTTTAAAATACTTATTTTAGTTAGTTGATAAAAATATTTAAGACAATATAAATTATTTAATTACTAATTTCAATTCAATTATCTAAAGAACTTATATATTATAAGTCAAAACATCGATAAAAGGAAGATTTTGTATCGGTTAGAGAAGATAAAGATGAAGAAATTAAAATAAAAATTCTTAAGGTTGATGGAGATATAACTATAAGGGATGATTAATTTTTATATTACATTTACTTATTTTGTATGTTTTCGAGAGTTAATGAATTTTTGCTCAATGTTTTGATTTTTGTACAATAATATACCATCGAAACTAAGACAACATAAAAGGAAGAGATTGGAGAAATATATAATCTAATTTGTCTATTGAATATAAAATTTGATTATGAATGAATTAATGAGAAATAAGAATTTTACATTGTAAAAGCGTACATTTAATGGATTTTAAAGTATATTTTTAGTTGAAGGAGGAATAATAGTTCTACTAAAAAAAAAGAAAGAGAAGATGTAATTGTAAAAAAAAAATTAATTTATTTATTCATAATATTTAGTTTCTAATGGATTATTTTATTATTATTCGTAAGATCTCTTAACTTGAATGCAGTTGTAAACAATAAATAAAGAAAAAGATAGGAAAAATTTTATTAATTTATTTATTCATAATATTTAGTCTCTAATAGATTATTTTATCATTATTCGTAAGACCTCTTAATTTGAATGCAGTTGTAAATAATAAATAAAGAAAAAGATAGAATATATTAAAGGAGGAGTTTGTATGGAGCAAAAAGATCAAGATGAGAAAAATGAATGTTATTTCAAATTTAGCAATATATTTGTTAATGTTGTATAATTTTGATTGATGACTTTATAGTCATAATATTTTGAATATTAATTACATATTTATATATAACTATTGACTTATAGTTAATATACTATTGACTTTAGCATTTATTTTTGGCTATTTATTTACTTATACTTAAATTTTACTCATATGTTTGTTAGTTAGGGTTTTTACATATCGGTCTCTTAAATCTTTAAAAATTAGACTTTAGTTTCTGAAATCTTAATATTTTGATTTTAATATCCAAATCCTTTAAATTACTTCACTTTAGTCTCTCCGTTAGTTCTTCCGTCCAAATAAACGGTAAATTTTAATTTTAATATTTAAGAGATAGAGGAAATGACTGATATAGCCTAAGTTAGTTTAGTCTTAGGTCATTTGGTTAGAATTAGGACTACTTAAAAAAGTCATACTTTACAAGATGAGAGATATAGGGTTAGGAAAAGAAAAGAAAGAAGCAAGAGAGAGATTAATTGGGAGAGAACATAGAAAAAGAGAAGAAGAATAGAAATGGGTACCCAATAAGAAGAGAGAGAAAGAAGAGGAAATGGAGGGAAATAATTGATAGTTTCCTCCCTTACAGGGGTATAACGGAAAATTCGAGTCAAAATTTTAACTGGCGTAACAAAAGTTAACCAGGAAGACTAAAGTGAAGTAATTTAAAAGATTTGGAAAATTAAAATCAAAATATGAAGATTTTATGGAATAAATTCTAATTTTAATAGATTTAAGGAACCAATATGTAAAAACCCCAATTATATACTGCCATGTGCTTACTACTTGCATATTATAAGTTGATTAATGTATTGTACAATACGATATGCGATACGATACATAAGTATAACGATACAGTGTTACGTATCCCGATTTGACATTTTTGGTATAGTGTTAAAATATGACTTGCAAATTTTCATGTTGCTAGCTACAGAGTGCTTTACGTTCAAAGATAATGAGAAATTAAAAATCATTTCATTGTTTCTATCAAGGTTGTTTTGAATTTTATAGTGTGTTGTTGTTTTCTTTTCTACTTACTTTTGGGCTTTTATAGCAAGCACCCGTTGCTTTCATACAATAATTTTGCAGACTGCTTAAATTTTATCTGCTTTTAAAATATGCATTTTTAATTAATCTAACTGTAGATACACACACCACGCGAAGTTCCAAGTCCCACCAAAAGGGGTTTTGCATCTTGGACAGTTCCATTCTTTGGTGTTTGCTGCTTTGGACGGAACAGCAAATCCCATGGCAGTCTCAGATCTTTCCCCCCCTCTTTCCAATCCCGTTCCGTTGTGTTTTGTTTCTTGTGTTCTGCGGCAGCATCACACGCTACGTATTCTGAGCAAGGCTGCAAGTGCAACGGGACTGCTAGGGGAGCGTCTCGTCCCGTGTGTGTCGGGACAGGACACCGGCAGGCACGTGATGCCATCCCCGCTGGATGTCATGTGGGCCCCCATTATCACCAACCCTTTGGTCTTTGCTGTTGCGGTTGCCACTTCTTTCTTTGTTCTTATTATTACGCCCAACTCAACAACTCATAAGCTCAGCCGCTGGGGCCCACAGCCTTGACCGCAGGCTTGACTTTTTCCTTTTTTTTTTTTGGCTGTTACAGAGGGTTTAATTACATGTATAATTGGTTACATTGGGCACTAATAATATATTAAGAAATTTTTTCCTACAGAAAAACTATCAAGAGTATAAGTGAAAAAAATAAAATTGTTGTACTTGTACAGCCATCACATATCAAGGGTCTCTATCTTAAAATTTGTTATAAAGAAACACTACTATACACTCCATAGAAAGTTAATAGTTGGTTTCTGTAATTAATTCTTCCTAGAAAATCAAACTCTCGCAAGTAATTTTTAAAATTTTTGCAATATTACTTAGATTGATAGATTTCTCTAAATTGAGACTCAGAAAGCTCTTCCATGTGCATTTCTCAAGTCCAACAACTAAATTGTTTTCTCAACAGTTGTGTGATGCCCTGCGACGAGACCTGCTCAACTTCAACAGCTCCATCCATCCCCAGCTAAAAAATATCACAAGCTTGACTAATTTTTTTTACTGCCCCTTGAAAAGTAGACTTCTGCAAACGTACTGCAGCCTTTTGCATTCTAGAATACCACCGTTGAATCAATCAGTTGATGACAGCTGTCCTCTATGCCCCATCCTCCGTCTCCTCTTTCTTTACCATTTTCTAATTTTATATATATATATATATATATAATGAAAAATTCAACTTCATCCTTCACCGTTACTTTTTATTATGCGTGACCTGCTTAAAAACGATTCAGTGAGTTTTTTTTTTTTGTTAAATTGAATAATACTACGTATAATAATTTTATTAAACCATTTAAACAGATATATATAAACTATGTCACAGAAAAGATTCACTCGTATGAAGCTAGATGGACCAAGATTATATACTAAAAAGACTAAAAAAAAATGTTATTTTCAAACAACAACTCCATCTAATTTTTTTTCTAAAAATTCTCTCCACATAAATATCTGGTTGGTCCATCTAATTATCATTAAGAGTTAATATGACATTTATATATATATATATATATATATATATATATATATATATATATATGAGTAAACGGAAAATTCACCGACGATGAAGAGAGTTCCTTCACCGCCATTTAGGTGGCCCAATAAAATAATTACATGTGGCACCATTCAAAAAGCGGTTAAGCAAATTCATTTATTTGTTATCTTGAATGACGCCATGTGTAATAACCGTCAGTGTATTTCCCGTTTCATATATATATATATATATATATATATATATATATAGGAAACATATATATATATATATATATATATATATATATATATATATATATGAGGAAACGAGAAATTCCCCGATGAAAGTCTATATATATATATATAGGAAACGAGAAATTCCCCGATGAAAGTCGGTCCAATAAAATTATATATATATATATATATATATATATATATATATATATATATGAGGAAACGAGAAATTCCCCGATGAAAGTCGGTCCAATAAAATTATTACACATGACTTCTTTTTTTAAATGTGATTAAGGAAATTCTTCTATTCGTTACTTTAAATGGCGCCACGTATAAAAATTTTATTGTACCATTTAAGCGGGTAAGGAACTCCCTTCTTTTTCGTGAATTTCCCATTATATATATATATATATATATATATATATATATATATATATATATATATATATATATGTTCTTATAATTTTTCTTCACAAAAATAACACTGACTTAGCATCGTAAATATCTAAAATCAAATTTAAGATGGAGAACAAGAAAAAAGATTTGATCTTTATCTTTCATAGATGAAAACAATAATACTCCAGTAAGATAGCAGATCATTAGGTGGCCGTCGAATTGCAGTTTTACTCGAAGAAATCTCATCCGACAGTTTAAAAAATCAGGAGACTCGCACCTCATGCGCTAGACTCTGCTGCTGCGGCTGCGGCGGCGGAGGCGGAAGATTCCATTCTCGGCGAGGTCAGCGGGAAGAGCGGCAGCAGTTTCGGAGGCTCGCCGTCCCTTGGCGTGGTGGGCCCCGGCGAAGGGTGCAGGTAGAATCCCTTCTCGGCGACCGTCCGGTCCTCCGGCGAGATCCCGAGATGAGATGGCGAGCGGTTGAACGGGTCGGGGCTGAGCGGCGTCACGGGGCTGAGCGCGAGCTTGGGGAAGTCCAGGATGCTCGGCGAGAGGATCTCCGGCTGGTGGTGCTGACGCGAGCTTAAGGCGGCGGGAGAGGGGCAGCTTGGGAAGGAGGGGATCAAGGGGCTGATCATCTTGAGATTCTTCATGCTGCTGCGGCGCTCGTAGAGCTTGAAGGCGGGCTTTTTGGTGGGCCTGTTGATGGGAGGGATCTGGGATTTCTGGGGCTGGGCAGTGGCAGAATTGGAATTTGGGGGATTGGTTTGGGTTTGGGTTTGGGTGGATCGCTTGGCGGTGGTCTCGGCGGAGCCGGTGAGCATCTGGACGACTTGTTTGAAGGACTGGGTGTCGGCTTGGATGAAGGTTGTCGGGTACGGGTTAGGAGTATGGTTCGGATTCGGGTTTGATTTGGGAGTTAGAGGAGGGAGAGAGGGGGAGGAGGAGGGTGGCGGCGCTGACGGAGGGGGTCCGTTGGCGGTGGTGGCGCTGTTGGGGGAGGTTGACGGAGACGGGGGGTGCTTGTGATCTTTCAAATCTATCGGGTTTTGGCGAGGTGAATCCATTGAGGGGGAGAGAGAGAGAGAGAAGATAGAGTGTGTGTGTGTTAGTTTGTTTGAAAAGGAAGAAAGAAGAAGGGGGAATCAAATATCAAAGGGAAAGGGAAAGGTAATTACGGTTTTGAGGGGCTTCGTCTGTTTAAATGCCCCCGCGGTTGGGAGGAAATTACTGTTGTTCCTTTCGTTTGGAGAACATTGTTTTGTTGGTGCGCCCCTTTGTTTGGATTCGAATTAAAAAAATAATTTGCATATGATCATATCGGAGAAATGTCAAGCCCACCCACCGAGGCACGATGGATTTAAGCACAAAGCATGTAGAATCAGCCTGATATAAAAATTTAAGCTAATAGTAAATAGAGATTTTAATTTTATATTTAAATCCATTTATCTTTTTTTCTCATCCTATTCGATATAGTAATATACGACTCCTAACAGCAATGTATATATATTATATTATAGATGTACATAAAACAATCAAGATCAACACTGTTAAGCCTGGCAAAATAAAAATGAGACATAATTTGACTTGTTGATTGCTGTGCTTCTCTCTCATTTTGTGTACGTTACTTCCATATACAAAAATGGATGGATAGGTGATAGTATAAAGTGGTTTTGCTTAAATTTTTAAAAATTAAAATTTAATTCTTCAAATCTTAATATTTATAATTTAGTTTTCTAAATCTTTTAAGTTAACTTAATTTAGTCTCCAGTCATATTTTTTGTTCGAATTTTCCAGTATATCCATAAATTACTTCATTTTAATCCTCTCTTTCTTATTTCTCCTCTCTTCCTCTTCTTATTAGAATAAGAGATAGTCCAGTCGGTGTATTATTTTGCATTTTTCTGAAGAGGACATTCGTTCATTTCTTTCTTTTTCGTCAATCACAACGACTGAAACGACGTGACAAATCAAGACCCGGAAAAAGGAGAAGAGCCGGTGGTAGGCATTTGGGAAAGTCGGACAGATCGGGTATCTTCATTTAACTCGACTCTTTTCCCTGCCCCGGCGGCCTCTTTGTTTCATTCTTTCTCTGTATCATGGCGAACGACATCTTCTTTAACATCAGATGCCATTGTTCAAGATTCTCGGAAGGGGTGAATCCCAATGCTTACTGACGCTCATAATTCCTGAATTCCTGATTTTGTGTATGAATGCTTTGATATCAATATTTTGATTTAATGGTAAGTGAGCTTGAACTGACTACTCTTCTGATCTCCGAAGAGAAGTTTGCTTACTGAGGTGTGTCGAGTATGTTTTGTCTACTCTGAAGTGTGCTCCTCCGAGTGACTGACCATCATTTCAATCTAGCTTACATTTTCCAATTTCTAACATGAATAATATTACCATAAGAGATGGCACATAATTTTTTTTTTTTTTCCTTCCTGATATATATCTAAAACTATACATATAACGAAGGTGGAAATAATACGGTCTCCCTCCAGTGTCAGCTTGTAACGTACATCAATTATCTCAAGAGTTAATTAGAACACGCACCAAATATCTGGATCCCCATCAATTTCAATCTCTCACTTTCTCTTCCCTATTCAAATTGAGTGTTGGTCAAGCAGTCAATAAATATTATGTGGGGCCTACCTAAAATAGAGACCTTACCATGTTAAATAGTCATCACTACCAACCACCCCCTCAACATGTGGTTGCTAAGACTCTTAACTTTTTTTTTTTTTTCAAAAAAAAAAACAAGAAGAAGAAGAAGAAGAAGAAAATTAAGAGGTCATTGTCATCAAAGCATACCCCCATAATATTGGGTTGGGCCCAAATGTTTGTTTCTAGTCATTCCATTATTTGCTTTCAATTTCTTAATGATACTCATCTCTATAAGAGATATCAAAGTCAGTGTTCCTAACTTAGTTGAATAATGAAGTCGCGCTAATTATGTGTTGTTACCTAGAAAAGGCCAAGTTTTAGTATGATTTCTCTATGAAGAAATTTAGAGTACATAACTACTTTTCTTCAACTTATTTATTTTTTTAATGTTACGCGTCATTCTAAGTATTTAGAAGAGACCAGATTATCATGGTCCCGAGCCAATCAGTAACGATCGCAATTTCAAACCCCAGGAGCAAATATTTTCATTTTTTCTCCATGTTTTTTTTTTTAAAACTACAACCAATCAATCAAGTTGACAAGTCAAAATCAAATGAGCGAGACAAAATGAGGGGAAATTCTAAATGCGCGACACATTTTACTTGTAAGCACCATTTCCCCCTAAGTTGTGATATTTTACTAAAGTCAATCCAGGTTTAAAAAAAAAAAAAAAAGAACTAAGAAAAGCATAACAGAAAAAGTAAAGAATAAAACAAACCAACAAGGGAAGGGGAAAAAAAAAAAAAAACCAAAAAAGGAAATGAGGCAATAGAAATTCAATCAAGATAAGCTTGTCGACCCTGTTGCCAATTGAAAACCAAATTCAAAAAAGCCAAATCCAGCAGCTTTATTTAATCTATGCATTCTCTAGTTTCAGTCACATAACATTCTCTCTAAATTGCATAATTTTAGTAGGATGGCATCTCTCAATTGCGGACCATACAAAAATGGGTGCTGGAGGCACTACTGTCCTATCTCTCACTCACTCGTCATCTAACTTGCTCTTTATGCCCTCTTTCCTCACTTTGCTGCTTCTGAAAAAAAAAAAAGTTTTAAGCTATCCTACTCATTTGGATGCTAACAAGTGAGTAGTGGGGATAAGAAAGCAACAAACAAGTAAAAATAAAAATATTGAAAGAACTCAACACTCAACGTCTCTTAAAGTTTCTTCAAGCGTGTATTTGTCATTTTGTCGCAAGTAGAAAGAGAAGGAAAAGAAATAAGATTTTTTTTTTTTTTTGGGTCAATCAACTCTTCCAAACAAAAACCATGTGAAATGAATTGGTAAAGTAAAAATATCATATAAGACCCAACTAGTCATTTTATGAAGTTGATTCTAATTTACTTTTTGACCTTGGCCAAACAAACATTGGAAGTAGTAGAAGTCTTCTATGAACATTACCTTGGGGCAAACAAACAGGCCCTAATGACAAATTGGAGAATTCCAAGTTTCCTTCTAAAATCCATTTTTAGAAGTTAATGCTTCCTTCCTTTTTCTCTATCTTTCATTCACCCCCTCTTCTTTGCTTAGTTTAGCTGTAAATGACCAAACCAAGTGAGATACTTTTTCAATTTCGAATATCAAATCACACTGCATAGTGGCACATTGACATCATGACCTATAAAAAAAATCTAAGATTGTTCCCATCGGCATCGACAAATGTCTCAGTAACAGGGAAAATGCTGATCTTAATTTCAAATACCCGTACTACTTCCTAGCTAGTTACCATCAACTACATTGTGCAAAATACGACAGCTCCAAGCATCAGATAGCGACTAATGAAATCATACAACCTATCAAAGAGTGAAAACAAGGTTGTCTAGAATCCAGATTTCAAGTAAAGAAAAAAAAAAATCTTATGCCGCATTCAACATGATATTTCTTACACATAAATACAAGATGGTTCTGATTGTCTATCAAACAATTGAATTGCTTGTTCATTCGCTTATGACATCTAAATTAAGGGAATAGGTTGCCTTTTTTTAAGGAAAAAAAAAAAAACCAAAGGTTTATATAAGATATTAGTACTTCTGGCAACATCTACATATCCTCTTTCAACCTTTTGGTACCCTGGTTTAGTATTTGTCGATGAGCATCTAGTTCGTATTAATGCCTGCAAGCAGCCAGACTAAGTGAAGTTTCTGATCTGAGTGCAAGATTACAAAGCATCAGGTTCGGTACAGAGCTAAAGAATACCATTAACTGTCGAGGTTTTAGAAGTCATGGCACTGACAAGCAAAGCTACAAAGGAGCGGAATGCTTGGGAAATTTCACATAAATGAGTGGGAAAATGATGTTCTTGATTTGAAGAAGTCGACAAATCAATGTAAGCATTATAAAAACGTAGGCCACATAATTTACTTCAAAGAAATCGATAACCATTAAAGAAAAAGAACTATCAAAGACCTAAACAACTAAACATTAAATGTTCAGCCTAACTTACAAATGCACGAGGTATACAGTCTGTAGCTTTCTACAACTCTTGTTTTCGGATGTTGATCAGTTGCAGCTGCAAGCAATCGTAAGACCAGAGGAATCTGTTTATCACATTAGGCCTGAAAATTCTAAATAAGCATGTGAAGATTGAATGATTCATTTAATATACTCCTGACTCACAAATTTTTCAATGATATTATTGAGCAACAAGATAAATCAATCAGCACCACATCATTTCCATGGTTATTACATGCCCCAGAGGATACCTGATCATTACAAACTTTTCGTATAATCAGATATAGGATGAGTTTCGTACAAACATTTGTAAGCATCATTAAGAACCTATCACCTCCATTGATTCCTATTAAAGACAACATCCAGGGTAACGAAAAGCATTTCTGCATCTTATTTTTGGTGACTAAAAGACTTCCAATTCAAACCCTAATAAATCCCCTACTCTTCAGATTTTTCTGCGTACGTGAATAATTTTGGACTACAATAATAGTCAGTGCATCCTATCAGTTTGTAGCGGTAGCAATATATTTCAAAGATATTTTCCAGGTAAATAAAACTTATTCGCCTAGTGTAGAGACATCAAGGTTCCAGCAACAGCTGTCTTCTGGAAGCAACTAAGCTGTCTTCTGGAACCTATTCTCAGACAAACTAAATGAGCCTAATGAATTGCAGTCGGGCACACTTGTACCTCTCTCATAGTTGGATGATATTACTCCTATTAATATGCTAAAATGGAACAGAAAATCTTGATGAGGAAAATATAATCAAGCTACGGCCTTTACTCCAAATAAAAAGGAACTACAAAACTAAATTTGAAAATTGAAAGTATCAGGGCATATTTGCAGCAAAAAGTAAAACATCAGCATGACACCAATGCTCAAGTATATATTCAAAACACCAAACTAAATAAATTAGATACTTATCGCAAACTGTCAGATAGAGACAGAAGCAAAGAATCAAACCTTATCTACTATACCACATCAAAGAGTTGAAATTAAACTATTTAGCTTCCAATTTTCTAATCCAAATACTACGATATTCAATTATACGAATAACACCTGGTCAAAATTGTGGATAACATAACATTGGCCTACTCATTGTTTTGTCCATCATATCTAAACCAGGGGAATAAGTGAAATCATATATGAGCAATCAAAAGTTCTATAAGATGCCAGCTGACCATTTACATTTTCCTTGATGATCCTACTTTTGTCAATATTTTCTTTTAAGTATACTACCTCGTCAAACATTCCTGTTGAGCATGGTACAGTTAGCTTTTTCGATCATTTGTTATTCCTATTTTGTATTTGTCAACATTCTCCACAAGCATCTAAGTTCTATTAATGCCTGCCAGCAGTAGCAATTGTAGGAGAGTTCCCAATCAAAACACAAGAAGACAAGCATCAGGTTCATTACAATGCTTAGAGAACTATATTTTTCATTTGAATAAATTATATTGTTTGGAAGTCACTGTACGAGGGACCAAAGTAAAGCTGCAGCCAATCAGGGAGACGCAAAAAGAAAAAACAGACCATTCTAAAAAATTAAAATAACAACAAAGGATGGTGTTAACTTATTGTGGGCAAAAAAAAAAAAAATTGACAAGTGGTAAGCACAGAATCTGTAGCCTTTATCGCTCTTTTAGCGTGCCAACCAGTTGAAGGTACAGCTGGTTCATAAGAGCAGCATGTTATCAGAGTCGGCCTGAACATTAAGATTGTAAGGCTGACTGAATCATTTAATATGGTCTTGACTTATTAACTTGTCTATTATAATTGTGGGAGATACTTTCCTGAGTTTCCTCCAAATTCTAACTTCTCTTTATTCCCTCTTTTCATGTTTCTGTTAAAAGTTTCAAGCTATGCCCCTCCTATGTAATATTACTACAAGTTACAGGATACAACGACGAGACCTTGAGCACTCATTAATCATTATAGCAATTCAATGTTTAAGCTACTGCCTTTTCTTTTCATTCCCCCTAATCGTTGCTTAGTCTAGAAGGAAATCTCCAAGCTGAGTGATTAGTTGTCACAATCAAATAAGGGTATGACAACAAAATATCTGATATTCCTTATGCATAAACAAAACCTGGTCCAATTTGTTTATTATATGACATTGACCTCTTCATTATTTGTATATGACATCTAAATACTGGGGATAAGCTAATTATGAATTATATATAAACAATCAAAAGTTAAATAAGGTCCAGCTGACTACTACCTGTTCGGGTGATTGAATACTTCCAATCGTTCCTAACTTCCTATTTCACTTGGTTGAAAGAAATATTATTCCTATTTCTGGCAACATGTACTGCCCACAACTAGTAGCTACCCTTGGAGAATTTTTCTGATCAAAGTGCAAGATGACATGCATCAAATTCACTACAACGCTCCAGGAGTATTTGACGCAGGACGGAGGCGAAATTAGGATTAGGGTTTTGAAATTAGGGTTTTTTCTAGAGGGATTAGGGAAGAAATGATAAATTGGGAAAAACTTTTGGGATTTGGGAATCCACCCAGGTCCACGCCCACTCTCCACGAATCCACGAGGAAAGAATTTTACTCAGCGAATTCCACGCCAGAGATTTCTCAAGAAAATTTCTCAAAATATTATTCATCTCTTAATTCTCCATACAAACCCATATATATAGGGAAACTCTGACAAACAGAATTCTAATAATACATTGTTAACCATTTGACTTCTTTCATCCCTACATTTAAGTGTGTTTTTAACACTGTCAAGTATTCGGCTACACTTTTTAAACTCATCAATCATACATTGAAGTTTTTCATCACTAGTTATTGTATTAAACTCAGATGATTGAAACCGATGAGATGATAAATTTGGAAGGTGCTGTTGAGTATACCGATGACGAAGTAGACGTCGCAAGATATTACAATCCAAACATAGTTTATACTCTCTACTCCAAGTATAAACTTCTCCACCTAATTTTTGTCGGGTGTAAAGGCATTTCTGTGCTGAAGTCAGATCAAAAGCTAGAAAGAAATCTTGGATATAATTCTCTCAATTTTGATAATTTTATCGACTATCGAAACAAAAAAAAATGGATATAGTAGCATACATATCTCGCTCAATTTGCGATTTTTTAGCATTTGTGTTGATGTAACGACCATAGAATATGAACCCCATATATAATCAACTCAAATTTTAACTCAAAAAAGTTTAGGAAATACCCAAAAATCACGACGGCTCGAAAACGGCTTGAATCGGAGTTGAAACGGACTCCGAAATGAAAGAAAACCCTTAACAGGTCTGCACTGTAAACGGGTCTGCACTGTAAACGGGTCTGCATTGCTGTACTGATCTGAACCAAAAGTAGAATGGATCTGGATTTGCGGGTCGGATATGATTCAATGCAAACCCAAACTTTTCTAATAGAGTCTAAATAATTAGATCCAAATCAAAACCAAATCAAACCCAATAACAAACAAACCCAAAACCCAATAGGTCTCTTCTCCTTTCTCTCGCTGCAGTTGAGGGAAAAAGCAGATGAGAAGGTGGTCCCTGTCGAAGTGGAGGCAGGACGGCGGCGGAGGCGAGATTGCTGGCGAGAGGCGGGCGGCGGACAGCAGGCGGAGGCGGACTGGAGGTGGCGGAAGAAAGGGTCGGCGGCTGCTGTTGTCTGCTGAGCTCTGATCGGGCTGGGAGTTGGTGGGCGTTGGCGGTGGGCGGCGGCTAGGAGGAGAGAGTGGAGTTGAAGGGGGAGAGGGTCGGTCGGAGGGGGGGTTTGGTCGAAGGCGGCGGGGTTGTTTGGGGGGGGTTTGGTCGGATATGGCGGGTTTGCTGGGAGAGGTCGGGTGGATTTGAGGGAGAAAGGAGATGTGGAGAAAGAGAGTCTTTCTTTTTTTTTAACTCTGCAGATCTGATCTGAGCTTTTTTTTTTCTCTCTCTCTCTTACTGGTTGATGGAGGGTGAGGGTGGTTGGGTCAGGTGGAGGAGGAGAAAATAATTTTAGACTTTGATACCAATTTGACGCAGGACGGAGGCGAAATTAGGGTTAGGGTTTTGAAATTAGGGTTTTTTCTAGAGGGATTGGGGAAGAAATGATAAATTGAGAAAAACTTTTGGAATTTGGGAATCCACCCAGGCCCACGCCCACTCTCCACAAGGAAAGATTTTTACTCAGCGAATTCCACACCAGAGATTTCTCAAGAAAATTTCTCAAAATATTATTCATCTCTTAATTCTCCATACAAACCCATATATATAGGGAAACCCTAACAAACAGAATTCTAATAAAATCCAAACTTCTAATCAAATCAAATATCTAGTATAATCAAAATCCTAATTAAATCAAATCAAATCTAATCCTGATCTCCATCAGTATTATTTTTCCAAACTGAATAAAAGATGCAGGTTTGGGAGTCGGTACTGAAAATCAAACTGTCACAGCCACAGTGCGATAGAAAAAGTGATCAACAGACAGCATGAAAACTTAATAACCAAGGTTGTGGAAAACGGAAAGTCAAGTGGCGAAACACTATTTCAGCATTTATCTTTTCATAAAAATTAATAACTAAGGTTTTGCTTATTCAAGTCAATTTCAATCGGTCTTTTCGGTTTTAACCAAACTCTGCTCATCCCTATACTTGATTAGTGATGAACAAGTATACTTTTTAAATCAAATAATTTTTTATATACCACCTATTTCAAGCATGGAGATTATAACTAACCGTTTGGATCATTCATATAAACCCTCTATATTGAGATTTTGGACCGCATCGATATGTAACTCTCTAGAGACACCTTAGTTACACTTTTATAATATATATTTGAGATAAAGTATTTGTATTGTCAATATAGAAAACTCCCTCACTAGTAACACCAAAAATTCACCCTTCTACTCTTTTCAAAATTTTTAAATATAATATATCCACATTCCCTAGGGTTCACTCATATCCAAATTCGTCGGTTTTAGTTTTCATTTCGACTCATAGTTTTCATCACAGTTCCAGTATATGTGTGTGTGTATCAGTGTTCGAAAAAACGTCCTATGCGGGCGCATATGCGTTTTCGCCCCCAGAACGCACAGAATAGTGAGAAAACGCCCAATTATGCGGACAAACGATTATGCGGATTATGCGCCCGCATAATCCGCATACGATTATGCGTTGTGATGGGTTAATGGGTTTCGAATATTAAAATTAACGCGAAACCCGACCCGAACCCGCAACCCACAGAATAAAAATTCCCCTCTTCAGCTTTCGATCCCAAATCGATCCCGATCTGAGTCCCCAAACCCGCGAGAAAACCCTAACCTCCGTTCCTTTCCCCTCTCCGATCACCGGCGATCGTCACTCCAAACCATTGTCGAGTCTCTGATCTCCCAATTTCTGTGTTGTCGAGTCTCCAAACCAGCCCGCGAAAAAACCCTAACTCTCCTTTCGCCCTTTCCCCTCTCCGATCACCGGCGAGATTTCCTCCGGCAATCGTCACTCCAAACCAGCTATCGACTCTCTGTTCTCCCGATTTCCGAGCTGTCGAGTCTCCAAACCAGCGAACGAAGAACCCCTAGCTCTCAGTTCGGCCTTTCCCCTCTCAGGTCTCACCGGCGACATCTCCTCCGGCAGTTTCAGTCCTCAAGGCGAGCTCTCCGGCGACGCTGAGCAGGTAAAATAATTTTTACAGTTAGGATTTTGGATTTTTTTAGGGTAATTTTTTACAGGGTAAAATAATTTTTGGAATTTTTACAGTTAGGATTTGCTGGATTAATTTGCTAGATTAATTTTCTAGGGTTAATTTGCTGGATTTGGCTGGATTAATTTGGTAGATTAATTTGCTAGGGTTAATTTGGTGGATTTGGCTGGATCAATTTGCTGGATTAATATGTTGGATTTGGCAATTGGCAGCAAGCATGACCTATTGATCTGATGACCATCTTCTATATTAATTCAATAATTTGTACGCTTTTAAAAGGAGTTGCTATAGGATTAGAAATTAATATTTCTCTCAGCCATTTGGCATTAATTCAATAGTCTGATCTGAAATTAATGGATACCTCCATTGCTGATCAGTCATCAATGGCTATGGATACTGCAGTCATCAGTTATTTTAGAGGTCATGGATTTGTAAATTGTATGAATTATTTTTTTGCATGAGAAATAATTGAAGTTCTTATTGATTATGTAGGAAGTTCTTTAAGGCATATAATTTTTTCTGTATGTCATCATCAATGGCCTCTAATTCAAGTAGTTGTGGACGGCCAAATCCATCGAGTGAGGAAGATAGTCATATTCCACTGAAACCAGCAGGATCAAATGATATTGGGTGGAATTATGGTAGGCTAATAAAGAGAGATTCTTATAATGATGTGAAATGCATCAAATGTAATAAGATTGTGAAAGAAGGAATAAATAGATTGAAGCAACATATTGCAGGAGTTGGAGGAGAAGTATCAGCATGTGTGCTTGCCACAGATGAAGAGAGGCGTATATGTAGGGAGAACTTGGAGGGAATCAAGAAGAAGAAAGTTGACAAACGGAAAGCTGATTATGAGCTTCGGGAAGAGGTGCAGATATCAGTAGAAAGAGAGAGAGAAGAACCCGAACTCACTGGAGATCATAGGCCCCGTGTTAGTGGTCCACTGAACAGACTGGTGGATGAAGGTAAATGGAAGCAAACAGTTATCAATGAAGGTGAGAGAAGGAAGTGGAAGGAGCTGGCACATGATTATGCGGCCATGTGGGCATATGCCAAAGGAATTCCTTTTAACACTTTCGACTGTGAGGAGTTCGATCAGTTTTGCGAGGCTGTTGGCAAGCACGGTCCAGGGTATAAGGGGCCCAGCCAATATCAATTGAGAGTGTCTCTCTTAGATAAGGCATACAAAAAAATTGAAGACAGTTTAGAGAAGTCAAATGAAGCGTGGGATGAATATGGCTGCAGTATTTTGACTGATGGATGGACTGACAGAAAGCATAGAAGTATTATGAATTTATGTGTCCATTGCAAGAGCGGCACATGCTTCATTAAATCAATTGAGGTCTCAGCCAATGCACATACTGGCGAATACATATTGAATTGGGTGGAAAACTGCATCAAGGAAGTGGGTGAGAAGCGCGTGCTGCAAGTGGTTACTGATAACCACCCATCCAATATGGCAGCAAAAAATATGTTGAAGGAAAGAAGGCCTAATATATTTTGGACCAGTTGTGCAGCCCACACTATAGATCTCATGTTGGAGGGTATTGGTAAGATACCAAAATACAAAGCGGTGATTGAGAAGGCAAGATCAATGACAGTTTTTCTTTATGCACATCACAGTACTCTGGCTTTGATGCGCTCATTTACAAACAGGAGAGAGCTTGTTCGTCCAGGAATCACCAGATTTGCCACCACCTTTCTAAGCTTGAGCTGTCTGGTAGACAAAAAATCACAGTTGGCTGCTATGATTTCTTCAGATAAATGGGATAACAACAGATGGTCCAAGACAGAGAAGGGCAAGTCAACTAAAGCCACAATATATTCCGACTCCTTTTGGAAAGATATTAAAGAGCTTCTGAAGGTATATACTCCTTTATTTAAATTGTTGAGAATTGTTGATGCTGATCGTAGACATTCAATGGGTTTTGTATATGGAATGCTGGAAGATGCAAAGGATGAGATCAAAACTGCTTGCAATCGAAAGGAGTCTGCATTTAGACCAATTATTGATATAATTGAGAAAGAATCCAAGGGCAGACTTGATAGCATATTGCATTTGACGGCATATTATCTTAATCCCTATTATTATTATAGGGATAAGACAATCCAAGATAATACACTAGTAATAAATGTCGTCATCCATTGCATATGCATATTTTATCCTGGGCATGACATCCAAGATCAGATTGGCTCGCATGAATTAATTGTCTACAAAAATAAGGGGGGACTTATGGGGAGTGGCATGGCGGAAAGGTACCGAATGAGCTTTAATGGCACGGATAATTTTGATCCAGGTAAACTTTATATATGAAATTTAAAATAATTTAATATTTAATTATATTCTTTTTAATTGTTAACATATTGTTATATGTTGCTTTAATAGCTCATTGGTGGGATTTTTATGGAGGAAAGGCACCAAAGCTTCGACAAATAGCAATTAAGATCCTAAGTTTGACAAGTAGCTCTTCAGGATGCGAGAGAAATTTCAGTGTATTTGAAGGGGTAAATACAAATTACTACATTAATACTACAATGATTATATATTTTATAATTTTCAATTACATTAATTTCAGAGTTAACACTCTAACTTTTTCTTTTATCTTATGTAAAATCATATATAAATTTATAGATACATACAAAGAAGAGAAACAGACTGGATGCTAAGAGGTTAAATGATCTCGTCTTCGTTCAGTTTAACAAAAAAATGGCACAGAAAAGGAATGCAAAGAAAAAAGATGGAGATAATAAGGATGTGCTGATTGCTCCAGATGATTCCAGAGCTTTGCACTGGAAAGATGAATTTGTTAGAGAAATAGAGAACGATGACGAAGAGGAGATCTTCCCTGGTTCCGGCTTGACCTGGGATCTTGTTGCTGCGGCGAGTGGAGCTAATGAAGATAGACTCAGGAGGAGCAAAAGGACACTTAGAAGGAGAGCTGCAGCAGGAAGCAGAGCTCAAGAGAGTTCATCCAGTGCAGTTGTTGAAGATCTTCCTGAACATGATCAAGCTATAACTGTTTTAGAAGAAGAGGGTGATGATGCGAATGACGATGATGATAGTTCTGAGGAGGAGTTGGGAAATAATGTTCAATATGAAGATGACAATGAGGAATAGTAGAGAATTTGTTGAGTGGGATGAACTGTTTTTGAAAAAAACTTGTATTATTTTTTGAATATGTAAAACTAATTACTTATGTAGTTGACACAAACATGTATTAGCAATGTGTGGTTGTCATATGTTCATTTGTACATGCATTCTTCATTTTTATATGTTAAAACTTTCTTATATATCATATAAATTGATTCTCATTTAATTTTTCTTTTCGATTTGCAGGTGAGTGACGTTTTTGATCCATACATACATGCGTCGTTCTTTTTTTTACATTGGGAGTTAAGAGATAAGTCTTTTTATCTTTTTATTTTCTTATGTAGAGCTAGTTTATATTCATTTTATTTGCTTATGGTTATTATTTATAATTTTTTAGAGTTTTATAGCATTAATATATCCATTTTTTAATAATTATTATATTAATATATATTAAAATATTAATATTCCGCATAATTCCGCGTAATCCGCATAATCGGCGCGTAATCCGATTATGCGTTATGCGGTCCTGGACCGCACGCATACTGAAAACGAATTTTTGAATATTGGTGTGTATAGAGTTAATTATAATGATACCTTATGTATTATAGGGGTAATAACTTATTATCCCTAAAGTTTAAAATTCTCAGTTTAATCCCCCTATACTCCTATCACTATTAGTCAACAGTTTGTTATTCTCACCCTTGTTTAACTTCAACTGCATAATTTTTATGAAATTTCCAAATTACCTCCTCTCTCTCACTAAGAACTCACGCAGAACATGCACAGATGAGGGTAAGTTAACATGGATGAGAATAACAAACTATTAACTAATATCGTTGGGAGTTTAGAGACTAAATAGATAATTTTAAACTAAAGCAATAGTAGTACAGTGGTCTAATTGCAATTAACACACACACACATATAATATATATATATATATATATATATATATATATATATATATATATATATATATATATATATCCCAATTTTTTTAACCCTAATTGCTCGTCAATACACCATCACCACCATGATCTACACGACAATGATGGGTTGAGGATGAAATTTCATAGATTTTAAGGGTCATTTACCCATTAATCAAGCGGTTGCAATACAAATAGTCTGTACTAGATACAAAAAGGTCAGACTACTTGATTGATATTACCCAAATGACCTCTAAAACATATGAAATTCCATCCTCAGTCCCCAGGCCATGTAGACTGTACAGGATGGTGCTAATGACCAGCAAAAACACAATAAATTTTTATTTTTATTTTTTTTGAAGTAGCAAAAAAAAAAACAACAACAACACAATCATTAAGTAGAATAATGTATACATACATGCATATAACATCCCATCCTCCTATTTTTCTTTTCTTTTTTAAGGTCACAAAAAATCTAACTTAAGACACTTTCCCTTGCCTATAATCCTTAGATGCAAACCCTATTGCATAACGTGTTCCTTATTTTTAGATTCTTCTTGGTATGAAATTAGTGCAGTAGTCCACTTCTATCTACTCAAAGATATGAACTACATTTTGGGTTTTGGGTCCATACCATTGTGTCTTGGAGATTGGGAGAGAGGAAGAAGAAAGTTTTAGGGTTTTTCACAAAGAGCTCATCTTGGTTGAATTTTTAACGATTCCACCCTTACTAAGGTTAAATTTGTGGTGATTGGGAAGGTGTCTCTTGTAGTGGGCTTGTGGTGGAGTTGTTAGTGGAGCTAATCCTTGTGTCTTTCCATTTACTTTGCTTAATTCCTGAATTTTTTATATAGCTTTGGAGGACTTGAGGAGGATGTATAGTGTATTCTCTTCCAAATTTCATATAGTAGAATATCTCCATTCCTTTTTGTAGTTTTTTTTTACACTTGTTTAATTTCACATTTCAATCGATTTATTCTCATTATGATATTAGTATTGGGGGTGATCTTGATCCCTGACACTACAATAATGTCAGCGCATCCTACTACTTTGTTAGCAGCAGCAGCACATTGAAAGAAATTTCATAAATATAAAATTATGTGCCTTAGTACAAACTCTAAAGTTTTAGCAATAGCGTTAATAGCTCTCAACTGAATAGGGAAGAGTGTTGATAGGGAAGATGGGGGAAGACAAGGGTTAAAATTAAAATATTAGAATCAGTATCATTATCAGATGATTTAAGGTATTGAAATTGACTATTTCAGGCTTATCATATCAGTAAATGTCAGAAATATCAACAATATCAAACCGATATTTTATGGACTATACTATATCAGGTACATCAAAAACTGATACGATATTTGTGATATATATTAGTATTAGTTGGCATTTGAAACCTTCATAAAAATGAAAAGCCATCTCCATCTATCTCTCAAATTATACTATGCATGATATGTCAACATCCTGGGTATCATTCCAATGTTTTCAGATGCCATGAGAGATACCTGATCTTTTCATTATATAATAAGATACTGACATATATCAAACCTTACTCCTATCTAACTGTTGATAATCAGCCTACAATCCTTCTTTGCAAACATTTCACAAACGACATCCTGGGTCACAGCAAAGCTTTTTATATCTTCTTTCCCACGCAAGAAAAGGGGAACAAAAAATAAATCAAACTTATGTGTGTCACATGTCTCTAATCTTCAACACAAACCTAGATAGTTTCTTGCCAGCTTTACATGACTTTAAAGTTGGTGGGTCTTCCATCAGATTGTATTGAATTAGTGTAATACTCCTACAGCTCACACCTACTCAACCCACACCTCCAATTTGACACATAGTAGTAAGCTATTCTGATACGTTAGGGAAGCCTGCAGGATTGCAAACTAGTACCACCCTCAGGAATTGTTTCTATATTATAGAACAAAAAATTCTGAAATCCAAAAGAGGCCATTATATTTACTCAAATATATTGAGCCACACCTCCCCTTCGTTTTACTATGAAACTACTTAGGCTTGCAGGACATTATAAACAGGAGAGAATTAAGTGTGTGTGAAAAGCAGGACATTATACACAGGAGAGAACTGAGTGTGTGTGTGTGTGTGTGTGTTTGTGTGTGTGTGTGGACCAAGGAAGATGATGGCACAAAGTGCCAATAAATACAAAGGTCATCTCAGGTCAGCCTCAGAAACCATGTTTCTGTAGCCAAAAAATCAGTTGCTAATCATTTTTGGGAAAATTAATATTCCATGGTCTTGATCAGAGTGTAACAATACAACACGATATACTCATTAAATGAAAGTGAATCATTGGATACAATGACGATTGGAGATGACGTATGAATCACATACATGTCCAAAATTTGTTATATAAAAATTGGCTATCTCTGAGCATGAGACTTACAACATTAAAAATGAGGACATAACTTCTTAAACATAAAATGAGATTTTACCAGAAATACTGAAGGATGCTCTAAGGCAAACTGGTCTGCTTTATGAATGCAAGACCTTCATGAGATACTTGATTGTATCACTTCACTTTTTTTTCATTTATAGTGCTCGGGCTATGTTTTTGAATTCGTTCAAACAAGATTGTAAAATCTTTTGACGCTTGTGGAGGGACTGCCGTTCACTATGGAGAACATCAATTGCACCAGGTGCAACAAACATATCCATGAATTTTTCATCAGTAACTGCAAACAGATCCAGTGAAAGTGCCACGACTAGTCTCTCCCGGCTGCAGTATGTGGAAAAAAGTGTTAGAAGGAAAACAGAAACTAAGCACACGTAGAAGCTGAAAATAAGATATGGTAGTCTATCTCATTAATTTAAACAGTGAAACAAAACAAAAAGCTAGTCCAATAGTGTAAGAGATGCCCAAAGGATGCCTATACACATATTTGCTACTTGTGAAAAAGAGACTACTTAATAAAAGAATGGGAACCAAATCAGGAATTTATAGATTATTAAAAACACATGGGTGAATGCAGTTTGTAAAGTTGATGCAATGCAAGGCTGCTTTGAAAATGCTTACCATGGAGTTAGGAATCCAGAGTTCAAGGCAGAAGGAACATTTCTCTCAATTAAAACTTCTCTAATTCTTGCAAAATGTTGAGCAGAGATAGAACAGATATCTGAATAAGACGACACTGATTTTGAGCATAGATCACCTGCACCAAATAGAAAACCGCCATTTTGGTTTCTGCTAATATCAGAATTTCTTCCGTTGCTTACGCTTCTTGCATGTCGTTTTCTTGCTCCCATATCCATACCATTTTCCTTCTTCTTAAATCCAAAACTAAGATCACTTGGCTGATCTGGAGAAGGCGTCTCAGGAACTGTCAGTTGACTCTCTCTGAGTGCTTCTTTGGGATCAGTTCCTTTGCCTGGTGTGGTATGTTGCTGATCTTTTGGAGGTATGTTCTCCTGATCTACGTCTAAGTTTTCATCACGGCATGTTCCCCCTTCTGATAGATCAAGGAAGAACTTGGTAGTTGGAAGCTGATTGCCTCTGTGGACAGAGTTTGTGCCAGAACCAGCAAAACCCAGGAGATCATATTCATAGCAAACTTGGGAATAAGGACTGGTCACTGAATCAAGGTGATGACGCACAAGTTCCTTGCATTGCCTGGAGAGGCCATGAATAAAGTTATAATAACAGCGCCTGAGAGCAGCATGAAAGCCAACATACCCATCCATATCTCCATTTTTCCTTTGGTCTACGCCATCCAAAAAAAAAAAAAACGTCATAGAAGACGTTTCAGTTAAACACAACAAATGTGTAGAAGGCAAAACAGAAGAAAACAGCTTCTCTAGTGGTTGGTAAATATTATGACTTATAAAAGAAATTATGATCCCCGGTGGAGGATTTAATGTACTTGAAACAATGTCACAAGACGCTGAGTGCTGATGATTATACAAGCATGGCAGAAGTAGATGCAATGTTCCGTTTACTGCAATTAAGAGGGAATTATAATTGGCAGCATGCAAAACAGTCACGTAGTAATCAGTATAAGTTGCTATGATTAAAATGCATTTCCATGACTAAGAAACTTCTTGTTGGTTTTTATCATACTTAGGTCCTTGTCTTTCATTGGAAACTGGAGCAGTAAAATCTACAACCACTATATGATGGAGCAAACATGTATAACCATCACAAATGTCTGAAGAATTCATAATTTTTACTCCTACAATTTATTTCATAACCTGCATTTGGAACTTCAAAATTTTTTCAAATTCATAATTTCGAGCAAAATCAAATAGAATATGACGGCGGACGAAAGCGATTTAGGATTTGTAATGGAGAAATTGGAAAAAAAATTAGGGTTTTAGAGATAAATTAGGGTTTGGAGCTCACGCCCAGGCGAATCACACGCTCACTCACTCACAAATCACTCGAGAAAAGATTTGATAAAGCAAATCACATATTCTCAAAACAAATCATATTTCACTATATTCTCAAATTAGGGTTTTACAGCTCATATATATAGAAAATTCTAAAGCAACAAAATAACAAATTTAATCAAATCTCTAATCCAATCTAATCAAATCTAACTAAAAACTAATCATATCTCTATCAATTCTCTCGCGCTTGAAAATATTCACCACCTGCTGAATGACAATAAGAAAAAAGTCGAGCACGGTCAACTGAAATTGATTAATATTCTCAAGATCTGGCAAGTATTTCCACTGAACTAAATATATGACTACCAATGTCCTTCCAAAATTTCAAATACTGGCATATCCGCTTTCGAAATTTTAGGTGATGAGACCAAATCCAGTATAAAACTTACTCCAAATGCAGAAATTGATGATCCAATTTTTCTGCTGGAACCAACTACAAAGGTACTCAATAATCATGTTCATGAGAAGAACTTGAGGCCTAACACAGAAGATGTGGATCTTGAGCTCTGACACCAATTTGATGGCAGATGAAAGCGATTTAGGATTTGTAGTTGAGAAATTGGAGAAGAACTTAGAGTTTTAGAGATAAATTAGGGTTTGGATATCACGCTCAGGCCAATCACACGCCCACTCTGTAATACCCCAAATTTCGAGCTATTTGTATTGCTCTCTTGAGACCAATCGTGACGAATAAGTTAACCGAAGTCAATTTTGGACACCGAAATAACTTCCGGTTAACGTAACTTTAAATCGACAAACCCAAATGACATTCAGTCTTCACGATTATTAGTTTGTAATATTTAGGATTTTTGAAGATTTTTCTTACGAGGACGAAAATACTCCCAAAATTGTCAATTTAATAATATTAAAATTATTCTTCTAATTACTTCGGAATTTCGGTTCATTTATTCCGGACATTGAAACAAAAAACGGATAATTTTGTAGTGTTTCCCTCGTCGAGCACTACGTCCTACATAAATTTGATAGTATTTGGAAAATGTTACACGAAACTGGAATAAATAAATAAATAAATGGAAGGCGGTGCTCTGCTGTCGTGACCAAGAGGAGGGTGGCAGAGGAAATTGGAGGTGTCAGTTGAAGGATGTTTAAATACTTGACGTGTTAAAAAACTGGTTAAGGGTAAAAGAGGAAAAAAAATAATGATGATGATAAAATAAAATACGTATTCTCACCACTTACTCCCTTCTCCCTCATTTTCTCTATCTCTCTCACTTCTCTATCACCCGGCGAGAACCCAGCAGCGAAAAAAAAGGGAGAGAAACAGATTGAATCGAACCGAGGATTCGAATCAAACCGAGGCAAGTAACACTACTATTTTTCATTCATTTCTCTATTTAATTTATATTCGTGTACACAATTTATTTTGCAAAAATGCTTAGTTCATCGTTTGGAATATCGGTTGATATTGACAACTGGACCAGATTAGTGGATAAATTTTGATATATATACATATCGTGATATTTGCTTATTTTTAGTTTAAAAAAAAATTATGTACCGAAATTAAATTCGTACCTTGCATGGAAACTGTTTTGGGCCACTGTTAAGCACGTCATGAGGGCACATAGGTTCACTAATTCTAGGTATTTGTACTATAATACATGTATTACAATACGTGTGTGCATGAAAAGTGTATTGTATATATGTATTATGACTGCACACAATTTTAGTGCAAGAAACACACGTATTTTAGTGCATAAAAATCAATGTATTTTACTAATACAAATATACACCAACAGTTTCCATGCATTATAATCAACAGTTTCCATGTATTATAATTAATGATTTCAGTATAATATTATAATAATAATAACACCAAAATTTATAAATTGTGACAATGTATTTTACTAATATAAATATACACAATGACATGATCATTTATGAGTGCAAGATGACAAGTTTATTATACCTTGTTTACATGAAATAAAGTATTCTCATGATTCTTGTATACATGATCTTTAATCTTGATTCTTGAATTTTTGTTTCTCGTGATAAAGACATGTACACAGTTTGACTTGATAAGCCACGTGTTTCCATTATTTCATGTATATCATGTATTGTTGACCAGGGATTGGAAAAACTACATGATGGATAAGAATTGTATTGTATAAGAATCTTGTTGGCCAACTTCTTGATTGAGGTGCTGAAGAATTTTACTGCAGCAGCACTGGTTGATACTGGGTCACCATCTGATATATAAGTCACCATAAGGGTGATGTCCGTTACTGTTTCACAGTACGGGGTTTGAACACCTAACGGTGTGTCATGGTTCAGCGTCATGGGTTTGAGGCCGGGTCCCGGGTATGCACAGGCACTTGTACAATACGGAAACTGCACGCTATCTTATCTATCATTTAGTTTCAAATGCTAATAATGACTTGATCTAGACTTGGCATCTTCACGAGATACTTACCTGCTATTTGCATATGACATGACAGTTTTGCTTGTTCTATTTTTCACTTCTCATGTGACATGTTTAACATTATCGCAATTTAATTGTATACTTTAATTCTAGTACTGTAATAGTACATGTATCCTTTTATTGTGTTACTTGCTGGGTTTAATCCCCTTGGTTTTGAACCCAGGTTTAGAGAACCAATAAGGGGAACCAGCCCCGATTGAGGATCCATACTTCATCGATCAGACCGAGCAATATTAGGCAGTGAAGTACTTTCTGGAGAATCTTATGTATATTTGCTTATATTTCTTTTGTCTGGACACTGCTTTTCTCCTTCGCTTCTTTTGTGTTCATATTCAGAGCAATGTGTTATTTTATATAGTCAACTTTTGTATAAATGAAATCTTTTCAGTTTCAGATATGTTATTCACTCATCTGATTGTGGCAATAGTTACGGTTATTCCAAAATCCTGTGACTGTTGGATTGTCTAGTGCAAGTAATAAGTAACGTCATCCGTTTTGGGAAGCAGCTGAAAAACGGGGGCGTTACAGGGTCGTATCAGAGCTTAGATTTAGGTGGAAGACCATAGGACTACTGCCGCATAAGAACATGTCTATGACTTATTCGTAATAATTGTTTCTTATTCCTTCATATCTATCAGACCTAGTATCGTGCCTATCCTATTATTTTCTATTCGTTCGAGGTATCTATCTTTAATTCTTTTTATTGATTCCTATCTGGTCCATTACAGAATAATGTCGACCCGATCTCCTGCGAGTACGAGTGTAAGTCCGATAGATGATACGTCTGATCTTAGGAGCCAGTGCAAAGAGTAGCACAGACGCAGGAGACCACGACAATGATATTAGAAAGAATATTGCAGTCTAAAGAGCCGGAAAGAATCGGAATGGTGTCGGACTTTCGGAGACTACAGCCATCAATATTTTCTGGGACAGAAGGACCACTGAGGGATGAACAGTGGATTGTAGGTATGGAGAATCTTCCAAGGGCTGCAAGAATTCCAAAGAAAAATCGCGTAGAGGTAGTATGTATACAATTGCCTGATATAGCCAGAACGTGGTGGCTTGCTGAAGAAGTAAGATATCAGGAACCCCTAACCTGGGAGAAGTTTGTAGAGACATTTCTCGCCAAATTTTTCCATGCATCAGCCAGACAGGAAATGAGGAATAAATTTCTGGTACTGCAGCAAGGAGATCGAACAGTAGATGCCTATGCTGCAAAATTTGTAAGGCTCAGTCGTTTCGCTCCAACTCTAGTGGTTGAAGAGGAGGAAAGGGCGCATTTGTTTCAACTGAGACTGAGGCCTCATCTGAAAGAACACCTAGCAGGTCATAATTATAAGATTTACTCAGAAGTATTTGAAGCGGCATGTCGTTTGGAACAAGTATTCAAGGAAAGCAGACCGGTGGCATTTAAAAGACCGTTTGACCAAAAGGCAAGCCCATCAGCTAGAAGGTTTGAGGGTCCACTAGCAAAAAAGCAAAGGATACAAAATCGAGATTCGATAATCTGTAAATTCTGCCAGAAACCAGAACATACCCTGAAAGAATGTAGAAGAGCTCAAGGGTTGTGTTTGGCATGTGGATCTGCTAATTATCAACTGAGTGATTGTCCAAGGGTTCAACAACCAGCAATACCCAAGGTTCCATTCCAGCCAGCAGCCAGGTCAGCAACAACATCAAGCCAGGGAGTTTCAGGACCGGATCAGAGAAGACCTTTGCAGACCCAACAATAAGCCTATGCCAGAATCCAAGGAGGAGCAGGACGGAGACAGGGACAGGTCAGACTAATGAATGCTGCCACTAGAGGAGTCGTAGCAGGTACAATTTTAGTTGGTAATATACCAGCAACTGTTCTATTCGATTTTGGAGCTTCACATTATTTTATCTCCATCATGTTTGCTTCCCGCATTTATAATCTTACCTGCGGGTGGGACATTAAGACTGGGAACGGTAATATCATGGCTAATAAGGAATGTAGACTATGTCCCTTAGTGATTAATGGAAGAGAATTTTATGCCAATTTGTTAGTTATCAAAGGAGCAGGATATGATGTTATCTTAAATATGGATTGGTTGAGTAGTTTCCATGTGGTGATAAATTGTAGAAGAAGAAGAGTAATATTTCAGATTCCTAACTGTTCAGAGTTTGAATTTATTGGTAGAAGTCAATCTCTAGGACCAGCTAAATCTAAAGTGTCCCCAAAGGGAGGAGTTTTAGAAGTTATGGAAGTAGGAGAAGGAATGATTCCCGTAGTATCTGAATTCTTAGATATATTTCCTGAAGAGATATCTGGACTACGACCAGTAAGAACAGTAGAATTTACTATTGATATTATTCCTGGAGCTGAACCAGTATGTAGACCACCTTATCGAATGAGAGTCACAAAACTATAAAAATTTAAGAGGCAAGTAGATGAGCTACTGAAGTTGGATTTTGTGAGACCCAGTATTTTATCTTGGGGAGCTCCAGTGTTATTAACAGGAAAGAAGGATGGGAGTCAAAAACTATGTCTGGACTATAGAGATTTGAATGTAGTAACAATTAAAAACAAAGTAATACCATTAGTCCTTATTTCCTGAGATAGACAATCACCAAGAGATTCAACTTGGGAGCTTGAAAGGGACATCAGGATAAAGTACGCATACATTTTCTCATGATCAGGTATGTCAATTAAATTTATTTTTACATCAGTAGGTATCCGTGAATACAAGCACGTCTTTTAATTTGAAATTTCGAGAACGAAATTTTTTTTATTAGGTAGGTAGGATATAATAACCCAAATTTTGAGCTATCTGTATTGCTCTCTTGAGACCAATCGTGCCGAATAAGTTAACCGAAGTCAATTTTGGACACCGAAATAACTTGCGGTTAACGTAACTTTAAATCCACAAACCCAAATGACATTCGGTCTTCGCGATTATTAGTTTTGTAATATTTAGGATTTTTGGAGATTTTTCTTACGAGACCGAAAAATACTTTCAAAATTGCTAATTTAATAATATTAAAATTATTCTTCTAATTACTTCAGAATTTCGGTTCATTTATTCCGGATATCGAAATAACAAACGGATAATTTTGTAGTATTTCCCTCATCGAGCACTACATCCTACATAAATTTGGTAGTATTTGGAGAATGTTACACGAAACTGGAATTATTAAATTATTAATAAATAAATAAATGGAAAGCGGTGCTCTGCTGTCGTGACCAAGAGGAGGGTGGCAGAGGAAATTGGAGGTGTCAGTTGAAAGATGTTTAAATACTTGACGTGTTAAAAAACTGGTGAAGGGTAAAAGAGAAAAAAAAAAATAATGATGATAAAATAAAATACTTATTCTCACCACTTACTCCCTTCTCCCTCATTTTCTCTATCTCTCTCACTTCTCTATCACCCGGCGAGAACCCAGCAGCAAAAAAAAAAGGGAGAGAAACATATTGAATAGAACCGAGGATTCGAATCGAACCGAGGCAAGTAACACTACTATTTTTTATTCGTTTCTCTATTTAATTTATATTCATATACACAATTTATTGTGCAAAAATACTTAGTTTATCGTTTGGACTATCGGTTGATATTGACAACTAGACCAGATTAGTGGGTAAATTTTGATATATATATACATATCGTGATATTTGCTTATTTTTAGTTTTAAAAAAAAATTATGTACCGAAATTAAATTCGTACCAAGCATGGAAACTGTTTTGGGCCACTGTTAAACACGTCATGAGGGCACATAGGTTCACTAATTCTAGGTATTTGTATTATAATACATGTATTACAATACGTGTGTGCATGAAAAGTGTATTGTATATATGTATTATGACTGCACACAATTTTAGTGCAAGGAACATACACGTATTTTAGTGCATAAAAATCAATGTATTTTACTAATACAAATATACACCAACAGTTTCCATGTATTATAATCAACAGTTTCCATGTATTATAATTAATGATTTCAGCATAATATCATAATAATAATAACACCAAAATTTATAAATTGTGACAATGTATTTTACTAATACAAATATACACAATGACATGATCATTCATGAGTGCAAGATGACAAGTTTATTATAGCTTGTTTACATAAAATAAAGTATTCTCATGATTCTTGTATACATGATCTTGAATCTTGATTCTTGAATTTTTATTTCTCGTGATAAGGACATGTACACAGTTTGATTTGATAAACCACGTGTTTCTATTAATTCATGTATATCATGTATTGTTGACCTGGGAATTGGAAAAACTACATGATGGATAAGAACTGTATTGTACAAGGATCTTGTTGGCCAACTTCTTGATTGAGGCGCTGAGGAATTTTACTGCAGCAGTACTGGGTGGTACTGGGTCACCGTCTGATACATGAGTCACCATAAGGGTGATGTCCGTTACTATTTCACAGTACGGGATTTGACTTGAACACCTAACGCTGTATTATGGTTCAGCGTCATGGGTTTGAGGCCGGGTCCTGAGTATGCACAGGCACTTGTACAATACGGAAACTGTGCGCTATCTTATCTATCATTTAATTTCAAATACTAACAATGACTTGATCTAGACTTGGCATCTTCACGAGATACTTACCTGCTATTTGCATATGACATGACAGTTTTGCTTGTTCTATTTTACACTTCTCATGTGACATGTTTAATATTATCGCAATTTAATTGTATACTTTAATTCTAGTACTGTAATAGTACACAGTGTTCTAAATATCGGATACCGGTCTCGTACCGGTCAGCCAAATTACATACCGGTTACCGGATACCGGGTGGGATATCGCGATATGACCCTAAATACCGGAGTGTCATATCGGTGTCATACCAGTTAAAGAATAATCATATAATTGGCTATATAGAACATAATAAAACGCATAAAATGAGTTTATAGCACTTACATTGGCTTATTTACATTCAACTTACGAATTTGCAGATATCGTTTAGAACGTTCGCATATGCACAGAGACAAAGCGAAATACAATCATAAAATAAAGAAAAATAAGTTTTCAAGATAAAAGAAAAGTGTTTCTGCAATACATAAGTGATATAATTTATAAAATTACAACATTGTCTTTTAAATGAGTTTATTTGAAACATGCTAGAAACTTTAAATATCAGTCTTTACAACATATTTTCTAGCTAGATTCAGAGTCGACTGGTTCATTTGTTGGCATGCCTTCCTCATCATCTGATGACGAATCTGATGATGATGTGTCAACTTCTTCCTCATCGTCATCATCTGATGCGTGCCGCTGCTTAGACTTTGAAGATGATGGTGCTTTTCCCTTTGAAGTTTTACTACTCTTCGACTTAGATGCCTTAACTCTTCCACTCTTTCTCTTCTTCGGATTAGCACCCATAGCAATTGACACCTGTCGAAAAGTCAGTTGTTCTCCAGGAAAGACTTCATCATCACTAGTCTCATAAGAATCGCCATTCTTTTTCTTAGGCATGAACCACTCGGTGACCTTTTCCTCTTCATTGTATGCTACTAGTGGATCTCTGTTTGGGATTGAAAGTTTGCTCTTGAGCCTTGCATTGAATTTGACAAAAACTAAGTCATGCAATTTCTTCGAACTTAGCCTATTTCTTTTCTTCGTATGCACCTAAATAAAAGATATACACATGAAGTTCGTTTAAAACATATATATTTGGGAGAAAGAAATATTTAATTAAAAAAGTTAAAATTGTAATACCATCTCAAATGTGCTCCAGTTCCGTTCACAACCCGAAGAACTGGTTGTCAGGCTCAAAATCCTCATTGCCATCATCCTCAATTCGGGAGCATCTGTCCCGTAGAATTGCCACCATTGAGCTAGCAATGAATATTTATAAATAGTTATTAGCTATTCAATAGTTTCTTTAATGAAAAATAGATTTAACTTTGCATTTCTTATAGTGAAATGCATACCTGGATTAATAATTCTCTTTACTGCTGCCCTTGCAAAAGACATTCCAAATGATCCATTTTGATTTTGATAGATCGGGAGCTGCTGTGCAATCTTATCAAGTCTATCATTATCATTTGGATAGAATTTGTGCATCACTTCAACGAAGCCTGACATGAACGACCCATCAGCATCAATCTCAGGCTGCTTCTCATAGTAATACAGAGGGTTCAAGAAATATCCAGCTCTATGCAGAGGACCCTTCAGTTTTTCCTCCCATCTCTTATCAATAATCTTCCATATTGGAAGATATTTCTTCTCTTCACCCCCTAGAGCATCTCTTATCTCCTCTTTGGCAGTCTCTAGGTCACCATACAGAAAGCCCATTGAAGGGACTTTGTCCCCATCAACTCTACGCAAAACTTTCACTAGTGGAGTAAATACTCTTAGAGCAAAATTTGTGTTGTCCCAAAATTTGTTGCTGGCAATTATTTCTGCAACCTAAACATTCATAAAAAGATGTATTTTTAATTTGTCAATAACATATAATTTAAAAATATAAAATAAAAATTTATATTAATTGAAATAAATACCTTCTTGCCTGCATCTGTTCTGGACAGAGTGCAATCCATCCAGTCATCAGAAATAAACATATGTTGCAGCTCCTTCTTCTTCTCTCTGATTGATGATAAAGAGAGAAATGCCGTGGCAAACCTAGTTGTGCCTGGCCTTATTAGCTCTCCACCAATCGCCTTCCTCATTATATCTAAAGATTTGGTGTGACTGTATATGTACACGGAGACTGATCTCCCCATCATAATTGCACTTCGGATATGTTTAATTTTTCCAATATCCGCAAGCATCAGATTAACTGTATGTGCTGCACAAGGTGTCCAAAATATATTTGGATGCGTCAGAGCCAATGTATTTGCTGCAGCCATATTGTTCGAGGCATTATCTGTCACAATCTGTACAACATTTTCTACGCCAACCTCGTTCATTCCCCTCTCCACAAATTTGTAAATGTAACTGCCATCGTGTCTCTCAGAAGATGCATCTTGAGACAATAAGAAGGCTGTACCGGCCGGACAATGTACAACGATATTCATTAAACTTCTCCCTTTCCGATCCGACCACGCATCAGTCATTAAAGTGCAGCCATTTATTCGACAACTCCGTTTGAATGATTCAAGAGTTGCATTTGTCTCCTCGACCTCTCTTTGGAGGCAAGTCTCGCTTAGCTCGTATGGGCTAGGAGTCTGTAAGTTTGGTCCATACATGCCAATGGCTTGGACCATCTGCATAAAAGCTGGCTGCGTAGCAATATTGAATGCAAGACCTCCTTCATAAAAAAACCTGGCAATGTATCGAATTGCATCGTCTCTGGCCTTTTTTCTGGAGGCTGATGGCACGGTAGGCTGTCTTTGAGCTGCTTCTACTGCTTCTTCGACCGATCGAATTGCAAATTGATCCATCGGTCCTGTTGTTTTGCGTGAAGATTGACCTGTTGTTTTGCGAGAAGATGACTCCTCTCGAGTTGTCTCCTCATCTTCTTCTTCCCCAACACGAACTTCTTTTAACAAATTTTGAAGTTCTGTTGCTTTTCCTTCCTTTACCTCTCTAGTTTTATTTAGCATTACTAGTGCTTTCTGCTTCACGTCATCTGGGACCAGGGGACAGCCTCTGACATTCCCGCTGACATGACCTAAATGTTCCTTCAGGCGGGTAATGCCTCCCCCATATTCATTCTTACAGAAATTACACTCCACTTTATTGGGCTTATTGGGTACTTTTTTTCCCCATTCCCAAGCTGGATCTTTACCTCCTCGCTTCTCTTGGACATTTGAAGCACCAGAAGAGGACATCTTTCAAACTATTTCTGACTTCAAAAAAGTGAAGTGAAAAAAGACAAACAATTAATTTATTAAATAGCTAAATAATTGTTGCACTTAATTTATATTAACTTAATTTATTTAAGAATTCAAGCTTTTACTAAAATAAATAAAGTTAATACTTAATAAACATAATCTAAGTTAAAAAAATAATCATATAAACATAATCATAAAAAAATAATTATATAATTTCAAGATTTTTATTGGACATTTGGAATTTTGGATACACAATCTTATTCTATACCTGAAACATATACAAACTAGAGAATCCTTATTAAAGTCAAAATCGAATATATTATATAGACAAGATTATTTTTATTCACAATAGTCAAAATAGAAAATCCGGTATTTTAGGAGATTTTCAAATTCTTATCTACTCAAAACACTTAAAATTTTCTACCTCAAATCACATACTTACTTTATCAATTTTTATATAAACATTATTAAATGTCTCTAATCACCATAAATTGCCAAATGTGACATTATGCACTCTTAATTACAATTCAAATTTGTCTCTTTACTAACTTAACCAAATTCCTTGTGAACCTAGTTAATCAAGATGTTAAGCCGCTTAATCAAAATGTCACATTATCCACTCTTATGTACCAACAAGTGGGTCTAACTCTATTGCCCCCAAGATGTTGAACCAATGCCAATATGTTGCTTAGTTACTGTGACAGTTCAGTCTGAGGATAAAGAAAATACACAGGGAACCCAAAAACTATACTGTAGCTCAGTGACACTGTGACAGTCACTGGCCGAGCACTGTCACAGTGACTGGCCGAAGGGTGCTGCCCTAGGCATCAATTCCAAACTTAAAAATGAAAATTCCCTAACTCATTCTTAATTTAAAAACACAAATACACTAATTACAGTAACAAACTAAAATTTAAAAAAAAATTAGACTAAAATTAAACAAAAATTTAGAGAAAAATTAAATGCAGTATACTTACCAAAATTCAAGATCGAGATGCTAGAAAGCACGCAAGAGAAAGAGGGAGAGATGGATCACCGGCGAGTCGACGGAAGTCGGAGAGATGGCGATGGATGAAACCAGATCGATTCGGTTGCTCGGGGACTGGGAGAGACAGCGACGGTGATTTTCTCCGGGAGGAATGGTCGATCGACCAGTTGAGGAGGATGGAGAGCCGGAGAGACGGCGATGGACGAAATCAGATCGCGTCGGTTGCTCGGGGAGAGACAGCAACGGCGAAAAATTCTCCGAGAGGAACGGTCGATCGACCAATTGAGGAGGATGGAGAGCCGGAGAGGCGACGATGGAAGCGAAAACCGGCGATAGAGGAGTGGGTTGCGACGGAGTTGCGACGAAGAAAATTAGGGATTAGGGTTTTTTTTGGTCGCGAAGAGAGGAGTTCGGATTTTTATGTTTTCCTATCGGGTCGGGTCCAGCGGGTTAACGGGTTTCAAAAGCAACCGTAACCCGTTAATAAAAACCGATATTAGGTCATACCGGCCGGTTTTTCATATACCGGATACCGGCCGATATATCGCCACGTGGCCGATATATCGGCCCATACCGGTCAAAAACGATATGCGATAAAAAAAACCCCATATCGTCTCGTTTCTTCGTAAAAAACGATATATCGGCCGGTATACCGATATACCGGCCGATATTTAGAACACTGATAGTACATGTATCCTTTTATTGTGTTACTTGCTGGGTTTAATCCCCCGGATTTTGAACCCAGATTTAGAGGACCAAGAAGGGGAACCAGCCCCGATCGAGGATCCATACTTCATCGATCAAATCGAGCAATATTAGACAGTGAAGTACTTTCTGGAGAATCTTGTGTATATTTGCTTATATTTCTTTTGTCTGGACACTGCTTTTCTCCTTCGCTTCTTTTGTGTTCATATTCAGAGCAGTGTGTTATCTTATGTAGTCAACTTTTTGTATAAATAAAATCTTTTCAGTTTCAGATATGTTATTCACTCATCTGATTATGGCAGTAATTACGGTTATTCCAAAATCCTGTGACTGTTGGGTTGTCTAATGCAAGTAATAAGTAACGTCCTCCGTTTTGGGAAGCAGCTGAAAAACGAGAGCGTTACACACTCTCTCACAAATCACTTGATAAAAGATTTAATAAAGCAAATTGCATACTCTCAAAAGAAATCATATTTCACTATATTCTCAAATTAGGGTTTTACAGACCATATATATAGAAAATTCTAAAACAATAAAATAACAAATCTAATCAAGTCTCTAATCCAATATAATCAAATCTAAATAAAAACTAATCATATCTCTATCAGATTATCCCAAGAATGCTATTTGGTCACACATAATTAGCATGCTAGTTAAATATTGTGATCCCAACAATAATGCCATCAAATTTTAATCTTCTATTGCTTGAATGTAAATTATAACGCAGCCAACCGACTTGGTGCTAATTCCTATCAAAAGACAACAACAATAATGACCTTGTCATAAAACAATGACAAAGAAGATACATTTAACCTAATCTAAAGAAGACAACATCAATTTGTCTTTGATTTTCAGCACTCGCAAACTTCCCATATTCCAGGAAATATGCTTTCTACTGTGGTATGATTTTAGAATTTTAGCTATGCATAGAAATGAAAACAAAATTAACTACTGTTCGAGAAATTATATCACGTTCTGCTTCCAATATACGGTATACAAGCACGTGTAACAGTTACCAGCAACATATTCAATTTGAATATACTAAACACTCAATAAATTTGCCACAATAATACTTAGTAATTACGATATAAAAGTTTAATAAAATTTGACTTTTCATTGATGGGAACGAAGATACAAATAAAATAATAACATAATATAATGAATTAAATAAGAGAAAATAAGATAACTTTTTAGCTTCATCTGCTTTTCAATGTACACAAGATCCTGTATCAGTTTTGTTGTAAACATCGGGATATCTACTATCTAGGCATGCATACCCAGGTCATCAAATTGCGACCAAAACAAAATATGCGGAAAGAATGTATAATATAACAGTTATGTCCAAATATGATAATAATATAAATTTTAAAAAATATTAAATTAATATATAATAGGATGTCTGTCATAATGATGTCAATTGATATAGGTTATCCTAATGTCATATATTGAAGTCATTTTTATAAAATGGGTACTTTTGTCTAGAATGTCATGTAATTGAAAAAACTAAGTAATGGGATACCACTATTTCAATTGCCTCCTGTATAGACTTAGGAAATGGTCGCATGGATTATCCAATACTGAGTCGGATCAACTATCAGGCAAACAAGAATAATAGTAAGATATGATCCAGTAAATCATCACGCACTCATCGTGTGCAAATTATTTAGTTGTACAACTTAACATGTTACAATCGAAACAGAATATAATTCCATCATTTAGTTTTCTCCCCCAACCCAGTGTAATTTAAGTATAATCTATGTAGGTCTAAATTCTAGTTTTCATAACTTATACATGGATCATATCAGGTACAATATTTCAATTGGATTTTATTAATTTGTTAACAATATGATTTACAGAGTTCATTCAGTTTATACTTTATTCAATAAATCACAATTAGTTATATCAAATATTTACTGCTTTGAGTCATCGTAAAGATATCGATTAGGCAAGTGCATGGATACTGTGAGGTTTTTCGTGCTATGCACGTTGCTTAATTAGAGAACCAACATACAAAATAACTTTTCTAGACACAGATATAAAATAATATCATAAACGGTATTTTTTCACGATTATAGTTTTTACTTAATTTATCAAATATTGTATATTTTGGTTATTCTAAAATCTAATTATGCGATTTAACATATTTAATAACAAAATGACAAAATAATAAATAATTGATAAATTTCAAAACAAGTTATACAAAATAAACAATGTAATTAAATAACAAATATAAAAAAATATCATGATTAGTGAGTTCAAAAATGAACTCATCTTAATATCGTTTCCTGATGTCGATCAACGAAGCAATATACACATTAAAAATTTTCTAAGAATATCAAAAATAGATTAATATAAATTTAGATGATTTTTAGATTTTTTCAATATTTTATAATGTACTCAAAATTGATTTTAAAGTTAATTAGGCTTAATGGATCTGAATTTAAGAAATGGGTTTAGATCCATCTTATTGGTTCTATAACATAGTGGATATTATTTTTAAGTCATTAGGGTTATTGGACAATGGGTAAGTTAGTCATAGGATCCGATAAAATTAATAATAACCCAATAAAAAAAGAGAGTTTATCGCTAAACTTTTGACAAAAAAAGTGGAAATTCAAATTTGTACAAAGAGGAGGAAGAACTTATTTCTCTCCGACAAAGTGGTGGCCAACGGTGGCTCCTATAGTGGATCTGGCTGCTCGGAAGGTGGTTTCGATAAGAAGAGAGGAAGAGAGAATTATAGAGGAAAATTTTTTGAGAATGATATTTAGGATTAAAATGAGTGAAATGTGATTTGATTTAGAGGTTTATATAGGATTAGAATTGGGAGTTTAGAATATGAAAGGTTTTAATTTAATTTAGGGATTTTAATTTTAGAATTAAAAATGAAAATTGCATTGAAGGTTTCATTGTTGTGAATTAATGGAGAAGATAAAGAGTTGGAGGTTGAAGAAAATAAAAGGGCTAGGAAGTTATAGAAAAATGAAAGGATTGGGAGGTTAAAGAAGGTGAAGGTTAGGAGTTATAGAAAATATGAAAGGTTGAGGAGATAGAAAAGATGAAAAGTTATATTTATTACATTGTTTATTTATTTATTTATTTATTTATGGCCATAAAAATAAAAGGATATTACAAATTCAACCAACACAACCTTTTGATATTAGCCAAATAGATGTCATCAACATCCAAAGGATACTAATAATTAAAAATAGAACTTTGTTGTATAGTTCATTATTGATTTAAGATGTTTTCAACAAGGTTCTCAATATTAGCCTATACTCAGACATACCACGAATATAGTATGGGATTTTGAAATACCTGATACGATATAGACCCTGTAGTATCAGCACCAATGGTGATAGTGACAATATTTTCGATATTTTACTTAAGAGTTAAAATTTTGCAAATACAATACACCAATTTCCAATACCATAAACCATTGGTCGATATTGCTACTGATTTCGACATATTGAACCTTAGTTTTGAAATATGAATTTATATAATACAATTTCAATCATATTGTGTGCTCCCCTTCAATTGATGTGTACCAACAATCAAAAGTCCATGATCATATAGACTGCTGATGTTTCTAATATTCGTCTACTACTCAAACAAGATGTCACCAAATCATCTAATGGATGGTTCAAAAGCGACAATCTAAATATTCGATGTATAAATAGCATTGTTCCACCATTGACCCATGTTGGTATGCATAACAATTAAAGACCAACAGAAAATCAGTCCATAAACAAGGCCTTGGATAATGAGTCAACAATTAATTGAAAACAATAGGTTATTTTATTTTCCAAAGGAGACCATTAATCAAGAGGTAATTTTTTAAGTTTGCTCTGACATTAACATAAGGCCAGACGAAAATTTCCATGAAAAAGGGAGGAATTATCTGGAAAAAAATCAACCATTTCGCTGGTCCAAATGAGGAAAAGGTACACACCTAAGGAACCTGTAGACGATAATTTTGAAGCATATGGTGTCAAAACTTAAATGGATTAGGTTCTCGCATGGATTATAATCACCATATCTTGAAAATATAACACAGTAATGTTTACGAACTACTAATAGCCACTAAACAACTAAAGTAAGGTGCACATATGAAGTGCAACATCATCACTTACAATCCGAGTCATTATTGCGGTTTCGTTCCATAGCCAGGTCAAAAAGACTTTTTAAAACAAACGAAAGGCGTTCAATGGCAGTATCAAGAAGAGGAGCAATCCATGACCGAGCAGCTGCACGTGCTATTTCAGCAGCAGCCTCTGTTATTCCCCCACCACCACCTCTGCCAGCATGAGCAAGGAGAATATTGGCAACCTGGTTATGAAATATTACAATTGAAGCAACCTTAGACCAATAATGTTCATTATTATTGAGAAAAGGCAATACCATTGGCTAAAGTTACTTCACCTTTTCTCTTGACACTTGTGGGCATTCAATTGAATATGCAGCGCACCGGAATTCATGCATTGCTCTCTCAAATGCTGCTCCACCATACAGCTTAAGGGTATAGTTTGGTGGTCTTACAGCCACAGTCACACCAGGCCAGCTCCCAATACCACTTTCTGATTGTTCTTCATCAGTTGTTCTGCCCCACTGCTCGGGAGCAGGATCAGCTGCCCCATCAATCAAAGCCTCCTTTAGTAGCAAAAAGGAAATTATAAGTTGAGATCCACTTTTTGTTTATAAAAATAGCAATAAAAAGTTAAAAACAAAGAGCAAGAAAGAAAAAATTTACCACATGACTGCAAATAGAAGCCATATGCAGGATGGCAGATCTTCGGAGATGGGAAACATCTGAAGTAGCCTGTATCTTTGATTCCATTCGAGCTAACTCAGTGGAGACTTCAGAACATCGCTGCTCTAGCAAGGCTAGTGTTGCAGGAGCAGCCTCTTTGTACCTTTTCTGAAGCTCTGATTCCAAGTACTGTCGGAGACAATTGAAACCAATAAAGGATCCAAATTTCTCTTCATTAAATCCACCTTTGATGCTTTCACGAAGATGGCGTAGCACATCACTATCAACTTGAGAAATCTGTCTGCGGAATTCCTCATTAGACACTGTGCCCCTGTCCTTTGGCAGAGCTACAAAATACGGATGTATGTTGTCACCAAGGTAACCACTTGCACTAAGATAACGATCCACTTCCCAATTTTCAGTAAACTCCTGCAGGAATTAGTCAACAACATCAAGCCATTATAGAGTTACCTTTACAAGGCAGAGCATCAAACATAAACCGCTTGAGGAAGGGTACACTAGAATTTGCATTATGGTAGCTGTTGAATTCAGTGATTACCTTCAGCCTATTGTCAAACTTGGAAATGACTATAATAGTTCTTTTGAAAGTGGGATCAATCTCACGAATGGCATCTAACCAGAGTGAAGAGCACCACTCTACACTGCTTTGTTGGAGGAACAAGAGAACGCGATGTGGAGGGCTTGCTAAAGACTTCACCATTGATAAAATGTCATCAGGAGTACTCTCCGGTTCCCCTTTCTTTGCCTACAACAGGAAAAATGAAAACTTGCAATAACATATACAATGAGATATTTAAGTTTGATACGCATGTGAACCAGGTAGAGGACCTTAAGAACAAAACCAGGTGTATCAATAATGGTGAGATTCGGGCAGTGAGCATATTCTGCTCTCATCACAATTGGCTTGGCTGAGACCGCAGCTTGGACCTTCCTTAAGTGAGCCTCAGTCCGTGATCTTATTAGATCAGCAATTGCAGAAGCCAACACCATTGGGCTTCCATATTCCTCTGAATCTTCTTCCTGTAAATCAATCTTTGCAATTAATGGAACATCAAAGCGAATTAAGAACAATAACAAAGGAATTTCCCGTTGTTTAACTGACCAAATAAAACAATAATAATAATTTTTGACTAGCAAAATGCAAAACACTGAGAAAACAGGAGCAGGTGATATATAACTCAGAACCTTGTTGGGTTCAAAAAAAGCGCAAGGCCATAAAAGATGAGAAATTTAAGAAAATTGAAGGCAAAATCAACATAAACAACTAACTATCATCCAAAAACGCCCAAATTCTAAAGAAAGATGCACAGTCATAAACAAGTTACACTAATATTAAAAAACAAAAGACCTAAATTACATAATAACAGATCATACCGCAATCATTCATCACAAAACAGAATCCTAATTGCCAAAACTCTAAGGACTTAACCATAAAGGAAGATGTATCATCTCTACAAGTAAAAGAGTCTCATCAACGTACAGCTTCACTTAAACAAGAAAACCCTAAATTTCACATCAACCCATCAAATTACAATTTGTTTGTCAATTATAAACAGACTGTTATGAGACCCAAGAATAGCACTAAACAATAAAAACCCTAAATTTTCGGTCAAGTCCAAACCTTCCATCGAGGAGCTAACTCCAAAGATAAAACCCTAAGAATATATACCCCAACCCCAAAAAAAAATCCTTAATTTTCATTACAAATTGCAATCTTCGATCAAGAAACAAGATCCCAATTGGCAAAACCCTAGGAATCGGACCTGGAATCGGCAGCGGGGCTCGAGGGCGGAGGGATCGTGGACCATCTGAAGGACGAGGGGCCGGCGAGTTCCCATCTCGACCTCACGAACGTTGAAACGGAACCCCAGGAGGGCCTCGAGGAGTGAGCTCTTGCCGTCGGACTGCCCACCGAGGGCAACGATCTCAGGGATCGGGAGCTTCTCGCCGAAGGCCACGGCCGCCGCCTGCAGGCGGTTGTAGGCCTCGAACCGAGACTTGAAGTCGCCGCCGGCGGGGTCCATTGCTGGGGAGGCAGCGATGGGACCCGCTAGGGTTTTCCTTTGGGTGGAGGTGGACGAAGAGTGGATCTTGGGGTTTGGAGTTTTGCTCGGAGTTGTGGTGTTGATGGCATGAGTTGATGCCATTAGAGTTTTAGAGAGAGAGAGAGAGAGATTTGGAATTTTGAAAAGTGAAGAGAGGAGGGAGAAAGAGAAACGGGGTTGGGGAGTGACAGAGTGACGAACCGGGAGTAGCCCGTCATATTTTTTTGGTCTGAATAATTTGAAGGGGTATTTACAGATTTGTCCCTTACAACTTTATAAATTATGATTTAGTCCTCCACATCTTCATATTTAGGATTTAGTCCCTAAATCCTTTAATTTACTACAATTTAGTCCCTCCGTTAGTTTTTTTTAAATAATGAAATGACTTAAATACCCTATAAAGAAAAAGGGGAAATAATAGAGACATAGAAGAGAAGAAAATAGGGGAGCCAATGAACCCAATGAAGAAAAGGAGAAGAGAGGAGGAAGAGGGAAGGAGAAGAGAGGAGGAAGAGGAAAGAAGGAATTAAGGAAGGGTAAAATGGGAAAATTAGGTCAAAAAATAAAATTGGCTAACGGAAGTTAGGGAGGAGAACTAAATTGTAGTAACTTAGAGGATTTGGGGATTAAATACTAAATATGAAGATGTTGGAGACTAAATTATAATTTATAAAGATGTAAGGGATAAATCTGTAAATACCCCTAATTTGAAATGGGAACCGGAGATTATGATGGGCCGGGTTTACGGTTGCTTGGATCCTACACACTCAGTGGGCCACCTCAGTTAATGATAATATTAATCATTTTATTAGTTTGGAGGCCGATAGTCTTAAAAATGCTTAAACTACGAAAATAGTTGAAGTCTTAATTTCTTAGACTATCTAACGTGAAATTTTAGCATTCCATAAAAATAATTGTAGTAAGAGATTTTGGTGCAAATTATAGGAGATAGGGTAAGTAGAAAATATCTTAACCATCCACTAATCTAGTGAAGAGTGAAGTTGAAAATTTTTTAGTGTAAAGTAGCTTTTAATGTAAATTACGCTGATATGGCGAGAATAACTACCTACTAATTTAATGAATAATAAGATGCACCTCGGACTATCCAAGAAATCTTCAGTTATGCAATTCAAGATAGTAAAAAAAGAAGAAAGAAAAAATGCTAAAATTTCGGTTAAACTAAAAGAACTGGCCTAATAAGTAAAACTGAACTGAGTTAGAATAATTCGATCAGTTGTTTATTTCAAGTTTTGAAAGTCGAAACCGAATTGAACCGATCAAATTATTAATATATATATATATATATATATATATATATATATATATATATATATATATATATATATATATATATATATATATATATATATATATATATATATATATATATATATATATATATATATATTGGATCAACATATAAATACATATATAAATATAAATTATAGATAATAAATTTATATCAATTGGATATCTCGAAGAAATATACTTACTAAAATAATTTTTAAAAATATAATTTTTAAACAAGTTTTATTCAAAATTCTGTTTCTAATTAATTTGGTTTGGCCAAAATTTGTAAAAATCGAATGGAGACCGATCGATACTCACTCATAGTTTATATACTCAATTTAGTCCCCTTTACTCAGTTGTGTGAAGTTGCAACTGAGAGATTCCCTTGTTGTGATCTCCAAGAACCAGATCGATGCACCCGAAGAGGAGAGAGGAAAAAAAAAAAAAAACAGTTAGGACCTCAACAAACTAAATCCAAACCAATCCCAATCCCTTCACTCGCAAAGCAACACACTAAACTAGGAAAGTTCTAAATGCGCACCACAAGTTACTAGTGAGCACGACATACGATATGGTAAAGTGTTTTACAACATAGGGGAAAATGGTGCTCACTAGTAAAATATGATGCGCATTTAGAATTTCCCCTAGAGTACTAACACACACATTTGATGACCCCCGGCGACATGCCCGCACCAAGAACCGGACCAAACCTCTCCTACAACCGTACGCCAAGAATAGCTAGCATTTGAACCAAACTCCCAAATCCAACAAAAAAACAAAGCAAATCAAAATCTACGAGTACAAAGAGACATTCTTGATAAAATAAAATAAAAATGGCTCTTTTACGTCTATCCTTGATCTTCTTGCTTGTGTGCATGGCCCATGCAGCAGATCTGCAGGCAGCAGCTCATGATGAGATGCCGATGATCGATTGCGTCGACGGGGAATGCCAGGACGAGGAGGTGGCGATCACAGCGAGCCCGGAGGCGGAGATCGTGCGGCGGGTTCTTGCTGGGAGAGGGAGGCACATAAGCTACGGCGCGCTGAAGAGGGACGCAGTGCCCTGCGGGCAGAGGGGCCAGTCCTACTACAACTGCCACGGGTCGTCGCAGGTGAACCCTTATCACCGAGGATGCTCAGTCATCACCAGGTGCGCTAGGGACCTACATTGAATCGAACAAGATAGTAACCTTTGTTATGGGTTGAGGTTTGAATGAATAAAATTGGTCTTAGTTTGTTAGGGTTAGGGTTAGGGTTCGTTGTTGCTGTATGTGGCTGCAAGAAATTACATCACTATTCTCTTAAAGGTATTTATTGCTGTAGATGATGATTTTTTTTTTTTTTTTTTTTTTGGGGTTATCATGTGGGTTTTTTTTTGCTGTTCATAAGGATTGAAAATTCTAGATTATGTGAATCATGAGTTTATTCATTTTTATAATTATGTAAGTGCTTTCCCTTTAATATTTTTTTTAAAATGTTTATTTATTTATTATTTGGAGAATAAAAATATTCATTTATTGAAAATCTTAGGTTTTCAATATCTATTGCTAGTTATATTCTCCTTTCTTTCCTTTAAAAAAAAAAAATTTAGTGCCAATATAAGGCTCATAGGCTTACTGTCATGAGTGTTTAATATTTTTCTTTGTTTCCTTTTTTTTTTAATTGAATGGGCGAAGAAGGAAAATTCTTTTATATATATATATATATATTGATCACAAGGATGGAGGTAGAATTATCCTATAAATTCTTGACACCATGCATGTTAAGGATTATACAATAACTTAATCAAATTGATCTAACTTAGAAAGTTAGAACACTATTGTGAAATATTTTAGTTTTATGTTCAGACTGCTACTACTTTTTCGAGAATGACAAGTAATAATTATAATTTAGTAGATCATACATTGTGGTTTAAAGGAAATTTTTTTATTTTGTTTATCACTTATGTAGCAATACTATTATTCAGAATTCTTTTTTAAAAAAAAAAACGAAAATGGCAACTAATATATATTGAGAGTAAGAGAGTAAAAAAAAATAAAAAAGGGAGAAATACAAGTAATTCAATAATGAGAATTATTGTTTCTATTTTTCTTTTCTTTTTTTTTCACTTATTACAATGGAAAAGCATAGAATACAAGAAAATATTGTTGAGTAACTAAGTTCCTTTCTTATCAAATTACTTCTTCTAGCCCTAAGCTAAGCAAAATTAAGGATGTACAGACTCAGATAGATCAGGAGATAATTATGGAAAGAGAATTGTTGTAAACTAATCAGCAGATAATTATAAAATGTACATAAAATCTTTTGTTTCTTCTAACAAAATAAAAAGAGGAGATGGGAGATATGATTATTTTTAAAATAAAAAAAAAGAATTTTCTTTTTGGCAAACAATTTTGAGAAGGAAATTAAGGTTCCCAATCAAAATACTGAATATAAGTACACCTAGAAAATGCTCTGAATATAATAAGCATCACACCTAGAGAATGCTCTGCAAGTGCATCATTATACACAGTATTTTTTCATGCTTTCTTGGGAAATTACACTTGAGCACACCACTTTTCGCAGCAAGCCCACCTTTCTAAGTCAGAAAGGTCAAGTCGGTGTGAAAGTCTCCAAAAGGTTTTCTCACCATTAGAAATTAGTTTTTAAATGGATTTAACGTGGCACGGACATTGATAAGAAGAAGGTAAATCTATAAATTTTTACAATTTTAAATTGGCTCATTGAACAAACAGATGTGCTCAAATAGAATTTTCCGCTTTCTTCGTATGACTACATATTACACTCCATGCCATCATCAAAAAATGACGAGGAAGGTAAAGTTGACACGTGGCTGACAGAAGCAAGCGTGTAATTATGAATTCATCCGACTTGATCAAAAGATGGGGAGTAGAGCTGGTAAATAGGCCGGGCGGCCTATTGGGCACGCCCGGCAAGTGCCGGGCACGATCTGGCCCGAGCCAAGGTCGATCGTGCCGTAGGCACGGTGCGACCGCACGTACCGAGCCATGCCTAGCACGTACCAGGCACGGCTCAGCACGTCTTTTTTTTAAAATTTAGGCATAAAGAGCCATTGAGGGGTATTTGCAATATTTTTTTTTGCAAAGAGCCTCCCAACGGCTATTTTTATAGCTGTTGGGAGGTTTATTTCAATTTTTTTTTTGCAGATTTTTCCCCCCAACTGTCAAAGTAGCCATTGGGGAGTTTTGCAATTTTTTTTGCAAATTAAAAAGTTTCTTTCTCTATAAATACCTCATTATCTCCTCTATTTCCATTCTTCATATCTATACAAACAAATTCATTCTCTCAAAACTCTTCTCAAATCTCAAATTCTCAATTCTCAACTCTTTCAAGCAAGTTTCAATCAAGTGATAAAGAAGTCTCAAGCAAGCAAATCTCCCAATCAAGATTCAAACAAGTTTTCTCTCTTAAGCAAGTCTTTCTTCGGTTTTTCGACTTGCAACTTCCTCTCTCTAATTAGATATTTCTACTCTATCTCTCAAATAGTTCACTGGTCAACAGATATTTATAAATTGAAGTTTTTTGTTAGGTTTTTTTGAGAATTTTTATTTTTTTTTGGGATTTGTTAATAAAAATATGTCTTATAAAGATAATGTAAGGGATTTAGTTTATGATATTAAAAATTTTTTAGATATTATGTATAAAACATATGAAAATATGTATGGTGTGCAAATATAATCTACAAAAAGAACCAACTGCTAGGAAAATCCGTAATCCAATAATATCATTTGTATTTCACCGAAAAAATGTAAGGCAATCTAATATATATTTTAATGAACTACATTATTATTTAGAAAAAACTAACTATGAAGATGACGCATCCCCTGAAAATTATGAAGCCTTTGATATTTTGGCATTGTGGAAATCATAAGAAAAAACATATCCCGTACTTTTCCACATGGTCCGTGATCTACTAACTCCTCCGGTGTCTACTATAGCATCGGAGTCTGCTTTTAGCACAGGTGGTAGAGTGCTCACGGAGTGAAAAATCTCAATGGTGCCGGACATATTGGAGATGTATGTCTACTTGAATGACTGGTACGACGCAGAAGAAAGAGAACAATGATTTGCTAATAAAATAGTAGTAGAGACCTCACCAGAATAAAATAAATCATGATTGAAAGTAGGCTATTATTTTTTCTTTTCAAATTGTAATATCTATATTTGTTGGGATTTTCATGTATTTTCTAAATTCTTTTTTGTAATTTTTAACTCTTAAATCTATTAGAAAAAATACTAAGAACAAGTTGAGAATAATGGCCAGGGTCCTCTCCCCTCTCTTCGGATTTTATATAACTTCTAAAAAGATTTATAGAGGAATTATATCAATATAATGAGATTAAATATAATAAAAAAATTTACTGTTGTTACTTCTTATTAAATCCAATTAAATGAAACTAAGTAGTCTGCTAAACTTACTTAATAATAAATTAAATATTTTTTTAATAAAACGAGCCGGCACAAGACAGCACAGTCACGGCACGTGCCCGGCGTGCCGAGCCCGGCAGGCGTGCTGTGCCTATGGCACGGCACGTCCCATTTTTGGAACGTGTCGTGCCCGGCACGGGCGTCGCACGTGCCGTGCTCGGGCCGTGCCGGGCACGGCCCACTTGCCGGGTCTAATAGGGAGAGAAAGAGAGAGAAAAGAAAAGGGAGAGAGAAGAATGTCATGGAGGTTTTTCAATTTTTTTACGAACAGAAAGAAAAAGAAAAAAAAATGACTTCAGATATATTCTATCTATCTCTTCAATAGTCATAATTTGATATCAAGTACATAAAGAGATATTTTTATTGCTTTGAAGTGCTACCAAATTTCCATAAATCTTATTATTATTATTATTATCTTTCTATATACTAAGCAAAAGTGAGAGAGAAAAAATAATTTTTAAATAAAAAAATAGAAAATAGGAGAAAATTATGTTGAGGTTTTCCTAATTTACTAAATTTTAGGAATTTTTTTTAAAATAAATTTGAAAGCCACCTAAGATAAAGGAAGTGGGATTAGTTATACTTTACTATAACTACCATCTAAACACAAAAAATTATAACTAATAAATATCAGTCTAACTCATTTTTATCCACGTTTGTATCTTTTTTATCTTTATTTATCTTTCTCCATCCTTCTCTCAACACGTTCTTATCGGATTCAAAATCTCTCATTAATATATAAAATATTTAGAATTTTTTTGTTTGAAATTTAATTCATTATTATGTGTCTAATTTATTCTTCTTTCTCTTTTTTGTAGGATGATTTGAATTTCATGAACCAAAAGTCACAACATAAAATAAAAGTTAGACAACTAATACTCATTGAATTATCTAATGATAGTACTAAGCAAAGAGAAGAGAGAAACTTTCCAATTTAAAAATTCAATAAATCCAATAAAAAGAGGAAATTTGGATAGGGTATTGCTATTCTTGGAGAATTTTAAATTTTTTATTTAAAAAAAAATTAGCAACAAGAAACATGTATTGACTTCCCCAAAACTAGGACCACTACTAAATGTGGTAGTTGTAATCTAAGAAATAGAAGTGGACATCCAAATACATTTAAATTGTTATCTTCTAAAGTAAAATTAAAAAAATAAAAATAGCTTCCCTAATTATTAGGAAAAGTTTCAATAACGAATCCCTCACATCTCGATCATTTCTATCTTACTTTCATAGGTTTCTCTCAAACGATTTTTCAATCAATTACAATAATATCATCTTTCCATATACATTGAGATTTGTAAATGAATACAAAGTAAGTAATCTTTTTTAATATTTGAAGTACTTAATTGATAATTTTTTCTTTAATTTCATAATGAAATAAATTATTATGTTGAATTTTATCTTTGTAGGTGTTGTTAGAAATATTTTGTTAAAACAAAATGATAAAACTTTGTGAAGATGATCGGAGATATTAACCAAGTAGACTTTTATGCCAATTTTTTATTCAATTATATATTATCTTACTTCCTTGAGAATTTAAAAAAAAAAAAATAATATTTACACTATTATATTTTTGTTCATTTAATAGCACAAGAGACATGCATTATAGATGAAAATTTTTATAGTTGTTCTTATGTTATTCATATTTTCCTCTATTAATTTTATCAAGTTTTAATTTTCTTTAAAAAAATTAATATGCATGAATTTTTTCTTATTTATTAAACTATTTTTAATTTGAATCTTGTTTAGTAGCCTCCAAGCTTATTTGCAAAAAAAATCTTCATAAGTATATTTGTTAAATAAATTTTTTTAATGTTTCTAATATGGTTTTTTATTACATTTTTTATAATTCACCATTCTCCAAATAGCAAACATTCAATTTTTACAATATTTTCTTCGTTCCAAATACATTTTTATTCATTCTACTCACGGATTCCACATGTTTTAATAAATATCTTCTTTGTCCCATTATAATTTTAACATTTTGCAATTTTTTTAATATGTTTATTCCAATTTAAAAAATTAATAAGTACCTACATAATATTCAACCTTCAAAATCTTCTAACCTTTATTTATTCATTTTCTCTTTTCTTTTCTCTTTTTTTTAATTTAAATCTCGATATGGAAGAGTTTGTGTATGCAAAAGAGAGATCTAAAAAGAGAGAGAAAAACATCTATCTTCAAATGATAATCTTAAAAATACAAGATTTCAAACTTTATTTATTTTAATGTTTATTATAATTATGAGTTCATGGCTAATATATAATTTAATTTAAGTCATAATAGAAAATAAAAAAAAAATACAAAAAAAATGCAAAGAATGGTTTCTTATATTTCTTTTTCTCTCCTTTTTGTTCTTCTCATAACACAAGAGACATGTATTAATGATAAAATAATTTATAGATTTTAGTATGACTAATTTAATTTTTTTTGGTTTTGAATCAATTTATTTTTTAAACCAAAATATGCAAAATAATATTGAACATGGATATCGATATTGAACATTTTTTTTTTTTATGTCTTTTCATCATTATTTGTACATAAAAGGCATGAGACATTATTTAATAATATTATTTGTCTTTTCTTTCTCTCTTGATTATAAATTTACCTACAAAGAGGGAGAGGAAGAGATATACTAAAAACTGTAAAATTCATGGTATATATATTAAAAAAAAGTATACCATTTGTCTTTTGTCTATTATATATTTTTTCTAAATAAATTATAATAATCAATTTTTAACCAAAATGGATATAATAAAGTTAAAGAAAAATATATAAAGCGGGTAAATGGTATATACAAAAAAAAAAATAGTGTTTCACATATGATTTTCATTATATTATTTGGAAATTAGAGTTATATGAATGAAGCAATTTGATTTAGAAATATAAGATATAATGATGAAAATAATGAGAATACTTAATACAAATTTGTATCAATAATAACAACAATCTAACTATATTACTAAGTAAAGGGGAAAGAGAAACTTTCCAATTTAAAAATTCAATAAATCCAATAAAAGGAGGAAATTCGGATGGGGTATTGCTATTCTTGGAGAATTTTAATTTCTTTATTTAAAAAAATTAGAAACAAGAAACATGTATTAACTTTCCAAAAAATAGAAACCACTACTTGATGTGGCAGTTGTAATCTCACAAAATAAAAGTGTGTATCCAAATACATTTGAATTTATTATCTCCTAAAATAAAATTAAAAAATAAAAAATAATTTACCTAATTATTATGAATAGGTTTCAACAACTAACCCCCACATCTCTATTATCTCTCTCTAATCAATGTTTACTTTCATAGGTTTCTCCCAAACATTTTTTAATCAATTACAATAATATCATCTTTTCATATGCGTTAAGATTTATATATGGATACAAATCAAGTAATCTTTTTTAATATTTGAAGTACTTAATTGATAATTTTTCTTTAATCTCATAATGAAATAATTTATTCTGTTGAATTTTATCTTTATAGGTGTCACTGGAAACATTTTGTTTAAATAAGATGACAAAACTTTGTGAAGATGATAGGAGATATTAACCAAGTAGACTTCTTATACCAATTTTTTTTTTCCAAATGTATATTATTTTATTTCCTTGAGAATTTTTTTTATAAAAATAATTTTTACATTATTATTATTTTTTGTTCATTTAATAGCATAAGAGGCATGCATTATAGATGAAAAATTTTATTGTTGTTCTTATATTATTCATTTTTACCTCTATTACTTTTATCAAGTTTTAATTTTCTTTCAAAAATTAATATGCATTATTTTTTGTATTTATTAATCTATTTGAATTTGAATCTTTTTTAGTAACCTTCAGGCATATTTGCAAAAAAAAATCTTCATAAGTATATTTGCTAAATAAATTTTTTAATGTTTCTTATGTGACCTTTTATTATACGATTTGGGCATTAAAATTATGGAACAGTATTATTTATGTTTTTTATAATTCACCATTTTCCAAATTGCAAACATAATTTTTTTATCATACTTTTTTTTGTTCCAAATCTATTTTTATTCATTCTACTCATGGATTCAACATGTTTTAATAAATATCTTTTTTGTCCCATTATAATTTTAACATTTTGTATTTTTTTTATTTTTAATATGTTTATTCAAATTTAAAAAATTAATAAGCATATACATAATATTCAACCTTCAAAATCTTCTAACCTTTATTTATTTATTTTTCTTTCTTTTCTCTTTTTTAAATATAAATCTCGATGTATAAGAGTTTGTGTATGTGAAAGATGGATCTAAAAAGAGAGAGGAAAACATCTATTTTCAAATGATAATCTTAAACATACAAGATTTCAAACTTTATTTATTTTAATATTTATTGTAACTATGAGTTCATGGCTAATATATAATTTAATTTAAGTCATAATAGAAAATAAAAATAAAATTACAAAAAAAAAAACGCAGAAGCAAAGAATGGTTTCATTTCTTTTCCTCTTTTTCACTCTTCTCATAAAACAAGTGACATGTATTATCGATAAAATAATTTATAGCTTTTAGTATGACTAATTTTTTTTTTTTTTTTTGAATCAATTTATTTTTTTAACCAAAATCTGCATAATAATATTAAACATGGATATCGATATTGACTATTTTTTTATTTTTTATGTCTTTTCATCATTATCTGTACATAGAAGGTGTGAGACAAATTATTTAATAATATTATTTGTCTTTTCTAGAAAATTGGAATCTTAAAAATAAAAAAAATAATATAAATTATAGTAATAAATTAATGATAAAGTTATATTTTGCATCTTATATTTTATCTGCTTTAAGATTCAAGATAAAATTATAGTAATAAATTAATAATAATGTTGTATTTTCATATTACAATTCAATTTTATATATTAATTTTTTAGTTTTTTGTGTAAAATGTTAGGGGATCAATCCTACTGACAATAATTAAAGAGAGAATTATGTGTAGGATAACATTTTCCTTTAAAAAAAACATCTTTCAATATTTTTAATAAAATAAACTGTTAGTATAGACAAATGATAACAAAACAAATTTTCCTCCACAGTTACTCAAAACAAAAAAAAATCCAAAAATTTACATGCATTTGTATGGGTTTCTCACTTAGATGCTAGCTAAAAGAGCGAAAACAATAAAATGTTCCAAGTTTAAAATTGGACTATATTCTTAATTTAATAAAATATATGTTTTGAATATCTATTTTGAATTTCCTTATTGTTTAAAGCATATAAAATATTATATATTTAGATTTACCTATTTTGATGTAAAATATTATACATTTATATTCCTTACCCGTATTTCCAAGCATTTGCGTGGGTTTCCCACTTGTTTTCTAACTAAACTAACATATACATACATTTCTTTTTTCAACATTATCCCAATTGAGTCCCGATTAGGAGTTGAATTCATAATACATCTCAAATTAGAGAGCAATGATGTCATTTGAGCGAGACTTATTGGCTTCCATCATTCTCATGCTTATAGTGCTTTGGCTTATTGCATCATTCTCATTGTCATGCTTACAGTGCTTTGGCTTATTGCAACAAACTCTATTTTGATTAGCCAAAAAAAAAACCACAAAGTCTATTTTGATTAGGTTTTGATTTTTAGCCGCCCCAAAAGCCTTTTTAACCAAAAGTTTCAATTTGGATCACTAATTATTTATATTGAGTAATGTCTACCGATCTTTGACTTTATTTTCATTTGTTTAAGTAACAGAAAGGAACTTGCCAACAAGAAATCAATTGACTCCCAAGCTTCAATTTTTATTATGAGTTCACATAATAACTAACTATGTCATGTGTTGAGTGAACAATTAGCAAAACCGTCATATATGAGGATCAATTGTATGCTATCTCAAAGATTCCAAAATACTACCATTAAAAATTATAAAAAAAGAGAGAGACAAAAAAAAATAACTTTAAAGTACCTACGAATGGTTGAACATGAACTTAGGTACAAGTGCGATAATTACCTCTACCATTATAGAGTAAAACTAAAATATTTTACAGAGTCAATTCATAAAAGAAAGACTTTCAACAGAAAAGTAGAAATATCTAAGTCAAAATGATGGTCACTTTACAAATGTTATTAAAATATACGAGTTAATAAAACAGATAAAGATAGGTCTTGTTACTATTGGAACTAGCCACTAAAAGTTCACTTTTGTTACGGAATGATACATGCGCCGCAACATTTATTTATGCAATAGTAATCAGATTCCGAATGGATCTTCTATTGGGTGAATAAGGATCCGGGTAGCTCACGCAATAATAAAAAGACAACACTTCCCCTAAAGGAGAGAGGCACTCGTACCGTGAATCACTATCAAATATCTTATACTTAAATCTTATGGAATCATAGTAAGTTTTTTCTTAATTTTTTTTTTTTAGTTTCTTTCCATATCAAACACATTTTTCTTCTCTCACTTTTCCTTTCCTTTCGTTTCTTTAATTTTCTTTCAACCAAACATAGCCTTCATAAGTTTTCAAGATTGTGATGCTGGCCAGAATTTGAGGGTTGGAGATAGTAATATTAAAGCAGACAATTCAATATTACTAGAAAAACTAAGTTTTTTTTTTTTTCTTTTTTCTTTTTGCTTGTTTAAAAAAAGAGTATTTACAGATTTGTCCCTTACATCTTTATAAATTATAATTTAGTCCCTCAAATCTTCATATTTAGGATTTAATCCCCCAAATCCTCTAAGTTACTACAATTTAGTCCCTCTCGCTAGTTTCTATTAGCCCAGTTTATTTTTATACCTGATTTTTCCATTTTACCCCTCATTAATTCATTCTTCCCTTTTCTTTCTCTCTTCTCATTCTCTTCATTCTTCCTCCATTCTTTTCCTTCCCTCTTCCTCATCTCTTCTCCTTCTCTCTTCCTTTTTCTTCTCTTCTATCTCTTTATTCTTCCTCCTTTTTTCTTCATAGGGGTATTTAAGTCATTTCATTATTAAAAAAAAGTAAAAATTAAATTCTGTCGTTAATTTGGATGAAGAAACTAACGGAGGGACTAAATTGGAGTATTTTAGAGGAATTTGGGGACTAAATCCTAAATATAAGATTTAAAGGATTAAAGCATAATTTATAAAGATTTAAGGGACAAACCTATAAATACCCCTTAAAAAAAATAGAGAAAGGAAGCTAACAATTATGCCAACGCAGAGAACACGAGATAGAATTTGAGACAATGACAACATTCTAATAATATCCAAAGAGAGAGATATATATGAAAGCATATATATAACTCTGATAGCTCTTTCACATGACGTGGATGTTGATAATATATATAAATATACAAGCATTCTATGGCCATGTCGTCAGCGTTTGATGATTCATTTGAGAAAATTATATATCAAATCATTTCCTTCTCTGAAACTCAAGCCTCGAAGCTTCTTGGCAACTTAATGTTGGTTGGTGTAATTGTTTTAAGATTTTTCTTAAAGAAAAAAAAAAAAAAAATTGGACTTTTGCAAAGAACTTAATAGATAATTATTCTAGTTGCACAAAATAAAAAAGTTAGTAATAAACAAAAACAAAGACCACGTTGAGGAAGATAGGACAAATAGAAATTTGATATTATCGTATAGTTCTTAATGAGTAAATACTTGATTTCTTTATATTTTTTTGAAGCAGAAGATAAAAGACAACTGTAGAATAATGACATTAAAAAAAATGATATCATTAAAATAAATACCTTAAATAACTATTGAAAATATTTTTTCCTATGTTATCTCTAATAATGATGATAATAATAGTTGAGCTGTCAGCTTATGGTAAAAATATAGTGATTCAGTAATTTTTCTTTATATTTTTTCTAAAATTACTATATTTACATTCTTAACTTCTTTCAATTCAAATTTTTAATAAAATATGTTATTCATTGGAAACTAAAACCCGAGGAACTGGATATGAGTGAAGCTTAGGGAGTCCAGATCAGAGATAGAGAAATTGAACGACAGCTCAGGTAACTTATATGAGATGGCGGCTCATTTCCATGTTTTTTCTAATTAATAAATATTAAGGCTAACCATAACAATAGTTGCATTCACAAGGTGAGACTAAAAATGTCCTAAGAGTTTTAGTTTTCTACGCATTAAGACCAAAGGCACCACTAGGTCACACATTATGTACTTATGTCTAGTTGGAGTGCACGAGACAAGTGTTTCCATAAAACTACAAAATGTTCAGCTCGTGAACAAACACATGTACACTTCAAATTCAAATTTAATTCTTCAGTGCTAAAGCTTTGCTCATTAAAAAAACATGATTCCAACCAAGAGAGAATCATTCCCTAAGCAATGCGGTGTTAAAAAAATACAAATGCAAGATGAGTATGAAACTTTAATTTTTAAAATTAAATTGTTTTTTTCTTTTATTATTATGCTAGGAAAAGGACAAGATAGTTGATTTTTTTTTTCCAAAATCCGATTACTTTTTGAAAAATTATCCAATTGAGCAAGAAGATCAAAATGTGTGTTAGTCGACTAAGACTCCCAAAATGACCCGTCACTTGCGGTCAAACAACCAAGTGTCAGGCTTGCAATCTCTAGTCAAACAATCCAATCCACATCACATTACCTCTCTTTAATCCCTTCATTTATAATCTAATCACGAACAAATAATTAAGAAAAAAAAACATTATTTAAATTTTAAAAAAGACTCAAGGAATTATAATGAACATATAATCACTCTCCTCTTATTTCCCACGAATTTTTTTTTTGTTTTGTTTTTTGCTACCTACCTAAATGTTGTCATATGTTTACTCAACCAATCAAATTAAGCAAAACTCATTCAACCAAGAATTGCACGACTCATGAACAAAGCAAAGAGCCCAACTGCCACGCTCGACGCAGTCAGAGCAGAGGCTGACGAGTTGTTCGGGGGGGCTCCTCCATTGCTTGGACCCGATGCGGGCGACACCTCCGACGACGATGGAGAAGGTGAAGTCCCAGGTGACGGAGTTGGCGAGGACGAAGGTGAGGGAGTTGAAGGCGACGGTGAAGCCGAGGGCGAGGGCGAAGGTGACGGAGTTGGGGCGTTGGGAGACGGAGAAGGCGATTTGGCGGGGGCGGGCGAAGGACTGATCGAAGGAGGAGAAGCAGAGGGTGGCGGAGGAGGAGGAGCAGGCTTCTTGTTCCTCGGCGCCATCACGACGGCGATCAGCTTCTCGCCCTTGGCGCACCGATCCGAGACCCCGCTGATGAAGTAGAACGGGCCCGATCGCGGGAACTGGAACGTGGAGTCGCCCCCCTGGAGCTTCTGGATCGGACTGCTCGTGTTGCAGGAGTCGTAGCCCTCCTTCGTCACGACCAGAACCGAGTCCTCGTCTTTGTTGTACTTGAATACTGCATGCAATACAAATTGATCCAGCGATCCAAAGCAAAATTAGCTAGTATCGTTAATTATATATAGCGACTCTCGCTACAAACTACTGTAAATTAATTAATACAAATGAAATAGATAGATTAGTTACCGAGCTTGTCATTTACTTGGAACCTCATCCTCCCTGCCCAACTGTTGTAGTTCTCTTTGGGATTCTGGACCCATCCATCGCGGCCACCAACATAGAAATCATAGGCGCTTGTCGATGAAACCAACGCGATCAAGGTTGCAGCTAGCACAAGAGCACTAGCCATTCTTGGAGAGGAGAGAGAAAGAGAGAGAGAGAGAGAGAGAGAGACAGATCAGAATTTTGAGCTAGCTAGTTTCAAGCGATTCTGGAGAGAGAGAGAGAGAGAGAGAGAGAGAGAGTGTTCGGGAGTGTTGGTGAATGGAGAAAAGGGCAGAGGTGGGTGTATATATAGAGAGAGAGGTGTTGAGAGTTACCGTTGAGGGGGGTCCGCTAGCTACGACGCCGGGTAATTATGGGAATTTGCTTCCGTTTCTTTTGAGGCGTGTTGCTGGTCGACGCGTGGCGGCCGGCGGGGTATGCAACGGTTACTCTGGCCCGGTTTAATGGTCGCCAGGTCAGCATTGGGTTGTTTTGTGGACCCCAATGGCGGCCCGTGGGTGTTCGCTCGGCTTTTATTCAGTTTTAGCGGGAGTTCCCAAAACGTGCACACCATTTTCCACAGTGAGCTCATTTTTTAAGAGTTCGCCCCACTAAAATACACTGGATAGTAGGCTCACTAGAAAAAGTGGTGTGCTACTTTTGAAACTCCCAGTTTTAGCATTTTGGGGTTTTACATATCTGTCTCTTAAATCTTTAAAAATTAAAATTTAAGTTTTAAAATCTTCATATTTATAATTTAATCTCCCAAATCCTAAAGGTTATGTCACTTTATTCTCTCAGTCATATTTTTTTGTTCGAATTTTCCGTTATACCACTGGATTATTTCACTTCAATTCTCTCTTTCCTCTCTTCCTCTTCTTATTGGATTACCCTTCTCTCTCTCTCTTTCCTCCCTTTTAATCTCTAAAATTGAGTAACTCAAGAGAATCCAATAAGAAGAGAGGAGAAAAATGGAGAGGGGAATCCAATAAGAAGAGAAAGAGAGGAGGAAGAGGGAAGGAATGACTAAAGTGAAGTAACTTAGGGGTATAATGGGAAATTCGGATCAAAAATATGGCGGGGGACTAAAGTGAGGTAACTTAGAGGATTTAGGGACTAAGTTATAAATATAAAAATTAGGGGACTAAATTCTAATTTTTAAAGATGTAAGGGACAGATATGTAAAAACCCCTAGCATTTTTTATGTTTTTTTGCGATTTCGAGCGTACATTTTGGTACTAGTGACTCTGTGAGGGAAAAGTCCAAATGCGCACCACATTGTGATTTACGACATAGGGGAAAATGGTGCTAACGAAGTAAATTGTCGTGCGCATTTAGACTTTCCCCTCCGTGAGGCACATTCTATTGTTTTTTTAAAAAAAAAATACCGGTGAGGCACGGGCACAGATAGTTAAGGGGCTGTTTGGTAGCAACTACTGCTTATGGATATAGAAAATAGGTTAATAACAGTAAATAGTAATTATGGATGGTATTCTACGTATTCGTGGGTCAAATTTTGGCCTGTTTTTATATAATTTTTTGAATTCAAAATAAAAATTTCTTTTTTCAGACTCAAAATTTTATATACAGGTGTCTAAAAATTGATCTGTAAATGCATCAATTATCATATTTAATAGTGATTATCAATTTTTTTCTTTTCTAATTTTTTTTTCTTTGTTTTATAGGAACGAAGTAAGGATTTGATGAATATTTCAATTAATTGTTTTATGGATTCGGGATAATGGAAGAAGGGATATTTGTTTGGGATGATAATTGTTAAATATTATATAATAAAGGAAGGATTCTTTTTCTCTTCACTTAATAATTTAAATAATAAAGAAAAAACCAAAATACTATTTCCACTCCAGTTTCTCGACATTTTCCAAGAACCTATTTATGGGTAAATCTCCGCCACGTCAGCGATTTTCCCTTGAGCCAAATAGTTGAATTTCATTGTTTTAGTTATTTTCACTCCAAAATCAAAGAAATTGAACCCCCCCTCTCTCCCTCCCTTTTGTCCGAGCGTCTCTCTCGTTTTCCGACTTTCGTTCAAGCACCCGCACTTTCCAAATTTAGCCCTTAAATTCCCAATCCTTCTCTCCTTGCTGTCCTTGCTCAGCCTTCGCCTCGGTCTCCCGCGCCTCCATCAACCCAGCTCCATTTTGTTTATGTCGGATATTAATATCCGAGCTAAAAAGATAGTGGTCGAGTATTAATATCCAATCGGATTATATTCTGGTCGGCTGTTAATATCCAATCGGTTAGACCGACATCTCCTGCCATCAAGGAAAATTTAGTAACAATAAATTGCAAAAAAAAAAAGATCAATAACTAAAAATAATTTTAAACCGTATCTAAGATTTGTCCTTCAACACTAATTACACGTTGGATTTTCCATTTGCTTCAAATAACTCAAACTACAAACGTTAATTTCACTTATCCAAGTGAATTCAAAGAATTTAAAATTCTTTCTAACTTTTTAAAAAATGCGAATGTAAAAACTTTTAGGGATTAGGAAATTAAAACGATAAGTTTACAAGAGATGTGTTTTTTTTAGACTTAAAAACCACAATTTTTTTTTTTTTTGAGTTTTAGAGAAAGATCATTCTTAAGAGGAAGACGATGACAGTATTTTAAATTTTTTTAAGAATGCTTAGAAATTTGAGATTTAAAAGAATAATTTAGTCAAAAAAAACAAATGGTAAACTTGTAATTATTTGTAAGTTTGTGATCAGTGCATAAAGAGTAGATTCTCATGCGTAAATAGAATTCCTCATCGAACTATGATTTTTATTTTTAAGAACTATATTTACAATGTTTACAGTCCAATTTCGATGGTTAGGTTCTATTTGATTTGAGGGAAAAATAAAAGAAACGAAAAGAAAATGAGAAAGGAAATATATTTTATTGTTTGGTTTGATAGAGAATTTAAAAGAAAAGAAAATATTTTCTTACTAACCAAACATCAAATGCAAGAAAAAAAGGCATAGAAATTTCAATAGAAAATTGCTAATTATTCATAATTTATTTTTGGTTTGCATCTTTAACTAGGTCCATCAGTAATAATTATGTTGTTAATTTGAGACATTGCGTGAATATTATAAATTATTAATTAATTCCAAACCTAACAAATAAATTAATTATAGCTCTGATATTAGTATTTTCTTTTCTTCTTATATATACATTGTACACGGAGCTAAAATCTTGCATTCATGATATATAGAACATTAGTGAATTTGGTCTTAACTAATTACTTTATTAAAGAAAAAGTGAAATAAAAAGAATAAAATAGAAAAATTAAGGATTCAGAACTGCCACAAACTTTTTTTTTTTTATATAGTCAAACTCACACACACATATTTTTTGTAATATTACATAAATCGAGTTTCCATGAGGAGTCAAATTTAGAACCTCTCATAAATTAGAAAGGAACGATGACAGACAGAACCGTCACAATTACAAAAGAGATAAGAAGAGATTCTCTCTATAGCTAAAAGCAAGAGAATGTAGAGGGAGAACTAGTTCTCTCCATATTATTGAGTTGGTAAAGCAACTAATCAATTCTCTCCACTTTATTCAGTTGGTGATGCCTTCAGAGTGATACGAAACGAATAGATTCTAGAACCTTCCACGTGAAAAGAAATAATATTACCAACCAAAAAAAAAAAAAAAAAAACTCCATTTGGTATATGAATTATGAAGTCTGGCCTTTGTTGTTAAGTTATTTTTTGATATAAGTTGGAATGTTACTTCTGCCATCTCAGAAAAGGTTATGGGTTTATATAATACCCCTAATTCAATAGTCTCTCACATTTTATTAACGATAAATAATAGAACATATAACAACATAATTTTTTTTTTATATAGATTATACTTTTGCCCCAAAATATGTAGTAGGGCTGCAAATTGTTTCAATTTGGTTGGATATAAAATTTTGGAGGAAAATCCTAAACATCTTTGAATCTAAAATTTTGGACTAAAATTCATTGGAGCAATTCATTTGAATCAATTATGATTGATATATTCTTTACATGGATCAGGCAGACTATTAAAATATCGGAGAACTAGTTTGGATTCATGCCGGGCGATTGACGACAGAAACTATTCATTTACTTCGTTAATTTATGGAGCGATTCCGAAAGAAAAATAGAGATTTGCATATCGTATTTATTGACCTAGAGAAAACCTATGATAATGTACCACGAGAGATACTTTGGTTGACATTGATAAAGAAAAAAATCCCCATCAAGTATATTGATATAATTAAGAACATGTTGCTTACTCAAAAATTGCATTTCTCCTTTCATCGTAAAATTATTGGATTACAACGAAGATTTGAGATTACAAAAAATCTGAGGAATTACAAGAACGGGAATATTAATTTATTCCCTTTTTTATGTGAGTTCGGGTGGCGATGGAGTCTCGCTAGTGCCTTCGTTGACTGTCCGACTGGAAGAGATGGCTCTGCTCCGCTTCTTAATTTCCCGAGCTCGCCCGAAATCTTCCCAAAGTCCAAGAATCCAAAAGTCCTTTCTCCGGAATCAATCCCTTTATTTTATAAACCGAATCCGCTCGAAATCCGCCTCGATTCCTCCATGAAAAATCGGATCACGGAATATTAGCGAAATAAAATAGGAAGTAAATAATCGGAAAATAACGGAAACAAACCCGCGGGTTGGCACCTGCGTGACACTCGCGGGATTCTCCCGAGGGAGAAATTCCCTCGGGTGGGCCCACTTAGCCATTTTGAATTTTTTTGTGTTTTATTATTTTTTTATTTTTCTGGTATCTACATAACCCCCTCCAAAGTTTTCGAAGTTCTGTATTGAACCGTACTGAATTTCGAAATACTTTGGATTATTTAATTTTGGCTATAGACCTTTTAAAGGATTTGGTCGATAGAGATAACTGTTAACATATTCATTTATTCAATAACAAGCAGAGGTATGATTTTAACGTACTCATTAGATGACAAGCAGATGTATGATGTTAACATGCTTATTTTAAGTCAAGCAGAGGTATAATATTAACGTGCTTACTTTAATCCTAGCCGTTCAGTGACATCTAGTATGACGGATTAGGGAAAGACAGAGGTAATATTAAACGTGTCTTGGAGCTTAACCTATTCAGAGGATCTGGCCGTGATAGGAACAAATTGACTAAACAGAGGTGACGGTTAACGTATTTAGTTTTGGAGTTGGACTATCAGAGGTAACTGTTAACTTGATAGGGGGAAGATTTTTGTCAGAGGTAATTTTTAACTTAACGATATCAAAAACAAGTTCATCAGAGGTTGTAATGTTGGACTTGATGAAGTGTGAATTTTCTTTTCTGTCAGAGGTGAAATCTTAACGTGACAGGAGATTTAATCGGATTTTATCTCATTTGATTTTGAATTATGATGTCAGAGGTATGATTCTAACTTGACAAATATTTTGGAGGGTCACTTGCTCTGCTGGAGAAAAATGACAAGAAAAGTTTCATTGTCAGAGGTGAAATCTTAACGTGACAAGAGATTTATTTGATTAGGATTTTTAGCAAACCCCCAGCTATCAACGGATTTGATTAGTCTTTACCAACTACCGTTTGAGTTGGGCTAGCCATACTATTACCCTCAGCATGGTGAGTTGTCGAGGGTTTCGTTTTGGCTTAACTGCCAAACTTTTCCTCTTCCTTTTGCCTTAGCGGCTTAGGGCAGTGATGTATCCTTATATTCGGATAAGGATGCTATTATGACAGATTTGTCATGGAATTTTTAGCAAACCCCAGTTATCAACGGGTTTGATTAGTCTTTACCAACTACCATTTGAGTTGGGCTAGCCATGCTCTTCCCCTCAGCATGGAGAGTTGTCGAGGATTTCGTTTGGGCTTAAATACCAAACTTTTTCTCTTCTCTTTGCCTTAGCGGCTTTGGACAATTCATACTTTTACCCCCAGCATGATGGGGTTGGTGAGAAACTGGTTCTCTTCCCGTTGCCTTGACGGCATTGGGTAATTCATACTTTTTACCCCCAGCATGTTGGGGTTTGCGAGAAATTTATTCTCTTCCCGTTGCCTTGACGGCGTTGGGCATTTCATACTTTCTACCCCCAGTATGATGGGGTTGACGAGAAATTTATTCTCTCCCCGTAGTCTTGACGGCGTTGGGTGATTCATACTTTTTACCCCCAGTATAATGGGGTTGGTGAGAAATTTATTTTCTCCCCGTAGCCTTGTCGGCGTTGGGTATATATATATATATATATATATTTTATTTAAATCTTTTTTTTATACAGGTTATGGGGGTTTAAGTTAACCGCCCTGAGCTCGTCTTTGCAATTGTTGTGAGCCCAAGTGGTACCTTTAGACCACCCACCTTAAATATGTCCGAGTTAACTCTAACTCCTTTTTTATTCAGTTTTGAGCTGAACTGCTCCAGCGTCAACCAACGCTTGAATTTTATCTTTTAAGATAAAACAATTCTTTGTAGAGTGACTTACAATCTGGTGGTATAGGCAGTAATTGGGATCGTTAGTCTTCCCAATCTCTTCAGGCCTCTTGCTTTCCGGCAACTTAAGCATCTTGCGTTTGCTGAGCAGATTGAACATAGTAGCAGTATGCTCATCCTTAAAAGAATACTGCTTTTGAAGTCTGGGTGACTTTGCTGTGTTGCTCACAGTTGGTCATGCTTTCTGCTTCGGCGTGCTTTCTGCCGCCATTGCCATTATGTCCTTTCCTTTGGAACGAGAAAAATGGAATGGAGATTCATTTGTATTGCCTCCGATTACGGACTGCTGATTTTCGAGGCGTCGAAGTATTTCTTCGGCCTGTTCACCCTGCTTAAGCAGATCTTTCCATGATTTGGATTCGACCGAGCCCATCTTGTCTAGGATATCGGTCAACAAGTTGTGTCTGCAGGTTTTCACAAGCGTGTCCTGCGTCATGCCATGTGGGCATCGAACAGAAAGTTCTCGGAACCGCTCGACATAAGTTTTGACCGTCTCGTCTTCTTCTTGCTTCGCTGCTAGCAAAGATAGTATAGAGACTTCTGTATCATCTTCAAAGAATCGGGCTAGGAACTCACATTCTATATCAGCCCATGATTTAATTGTTCCCTGGGGTAACTGCATGAACCAGGTAAATGCGGGCCCCCGTAAAGTGCTCGCAAATATCTTAGTCATAGTCGGATCATTCCCAATGAGATGTCCTGTCTGCGAGAGGAAGTAGAAGATGTGCTGTTGTGGCGAACCTTTACCGTCGAAAGACTGAAAATTCAACGGTTTGTATTTTGCGGGATAAGGTACGGTTTCCCATTCTATGGGATAAAGACGTACTACCCCCACCTCTTGTAACTTTTTGCGATGAAGAAGAGCTTGTAGTTGGTTCTCCATCTTCTCTATTTTCTCTGCGTGAGGGTTGATGATAACCTTCACTTTCTCTTTCCCTCTTGAATGAGGAGGAATTTTTTCATTCTCGTCCTCGTTGTCCTCATTTATCTGGACAGGCCGTTTTCTTTCCTGTCGATCAGAAACAGATGACGAGGATTAGCTCTTTCTAGTTTGAGCTAACAACTCAATTAAAAGTTGTTTTATTTTTTCTATGGTCTCCTCTTGCTGTTCGAGACGTTTCTCTTGTCTCTCAAGCCTTTCAGAGATTTCTTCTAGAAGCGCGCCCTCTGGTTCGATAAAAACTCCTTTTGATCCTGGAGTGATTTCCTTATCCGAAGGGTTGTTTCCGACCACCTTTTTGCCTTTATTAACCATATGTGATGAGGTAACAGGTAGATCGGTTCCAGAGTACACCTTTTTCACCTTCCTTATTCTTTTAGGCTCGGTGATCCGCTAAAAAACGGAGCGTTTCGAGTTGCATTAGCAGTTCGATAGAACGGTTGAGATTAGCTGTTCGCGTTGGCAGTGAGGAGTATCTTGTGAGGAGTTCTTTTTCCAATTAAGGTACTCTCTCAAATCCTGAAGTATCTTCTGCTCTCTATCTGCATCTTGATGCCTCTTGCGTCTCAAATTTGGCTCATAATACTGGAGAGTTCGCAATATCTCAGGGCTAAGCTCTTTTCCAGCATCAGATTGTTCCCCAACTCTTCTGCGGATTCTTCTAGAGTGCACACTGGCCTGAGTAGTTGTGTGGGCCCCGGATGTCTCTGATAGAGAGATTAAAATTCTTGGTGCACGTTGCGTGCTCACCATAGGTGTGCTCGAAGAGACATGAGGGTTGTGTTCATTGAACGTAACCCGTCGGTGGCATCTGCGGGATGGAACCCGCACTTGTAACTGCAGATTAGCACCCGCGGCTGGCACCCGCGGGTTGCCACCCGCGGTTGGCACCCGCGGGTTGTGCGCCCGTGGGGTTACTTCCGAGATTTTTTACCGTCCTGGAGTTTTCGGTCCCGGAGTTTTCTATAATTTTTCCTGTATGATTGAGGCGTGCTCGTTGAGTTTTACGCTTTAAATTTCTCTTTTGGGAGCGGGTCAGAGATTGGTTTGACTTTTGGCTTGACTTTGGAATGGGCGATAACGCCGTATACTTGACAGACGATGACGTCTTGTCAGTTTCAATGGGCGATGACGCCTCGTAAGTTTTCATAGGCGATGACGCCTTTTGATTTCCAGTGGGCGATGACGCCTCACCTTTTTTCAGCGTCACCCGGCGATGACGCCTAGGCTCCGAATCAGAGGAAAAAAGAAATTCCTCATATTTTTACTGGTCAACTTCTATGACCAGTGTCTCAACCATTGTGCCAATAGGCACCCGGTCGGACTGCGCCACCAGATTCTCTGTGGTAAACAGAGGGGCTCCCACTGTGGTCGCCAGTTCTTGTTTGCTCAAAAATTGCATTTCTCCTTTCATCGTAAAATTATTGGATTACAACGAAGATTTGAGATTACAAAAATTCTGAGGAATTACAAGAATGAGAATATTAATTTATTCCCTTTTTTATGTGGGTTTGGATGGCGATAGAGTCTCGCTAGTGTCTCCGTTGACTGTCCGACTGGAAGAGATAGCTCTTCTCCGCTTCTTAATTTTCCGAGCTCGCCCGAAATCTTCCCAAAGTCCAAGATTCCAAAAGTCCTTTCTCTGGAATCAATCCCTTTATTTTATAGACCGAATCCGCTCGAAATCCGCCTCGATTCCTCCCTGAAAAATCGGATCACGGAATATTAGCGAAATAAAATAGGAAGTAAATAATCGGAAAATAACGGAAACAAACCCGCGGGTTGCATCCCGCGGGAGTCTCAACCCGCGGGAGAAATTCCCGCGGGTGGGCCCACTTAGCATTTTTGATTTTTTTTTGTGTTTTATTATTTTTTTATTTTTCTGGTATCTACACATGTATGATAGAATAGTGACTAATGTCAGAACATGTAGTGGTCTAACAAGTAATTTTTCTATCACAATTCGATTGCATCAAAGATCTACATTGAGTCTGTTCTTGTTTACTAACGTGATGGATGGACTTACTAGAGCTATTCATAATGAGATACCTTGGTATATGCTATTACTTATGATATTATCTTAGTTGATAAGATAAGAACAGAGTGTGAATGCCAAATCAGAGTTATAGAGGCGCACACATTAGAATCTAGAGGTTTTAAATTGAGTAGGTCTAAAACAGAGTATGTATAATGTAAATTTAGTAAACGACAGACCCTAGATTATAGTGTTGTAATACTGATTGGGCAAAAGATACAAATGAGTAGTCAGTTTAGGTATTTGGATTTTATTATTCAGAATGATGGAGAGATTGATAGTGATAATCATAGGATACAAACTGGCTGGTTGAAATGGAGGAGTGCAATGGGAGTTGTATGCAACCGTAATATTCTGTTAAGGCTAAAAAGAAAATTTTATATGACTGCTATTATGGCAGCTTTATTATATGGTACAGAATGCTGTGTTATAAAGAAACATCATTCACAAAAGATAATCATATATAATAGAGATGCGCATGTTTCGTTAAATATGTGGCAATATTAGGAGAGATAAAAATAGAAATAAAGATATTCGTGCTAACGTAAGTGTATCTCATATCGATGAGAACATACGAGAAAATCGCTTACGATGCTTTGGTTATGTGCAACGTAGACCTGCAAATGCACCAGTTGGATAAGGGAAATTTATCAATGTATGACAAGTTAAAAAAGCGAAGGGAAGACCGAAGAAAATATAGATGGAGCTGATACGAAAAAATGAATTCTAGATGTTTAAATGAGGAGATATTACTTGATAAGAATGAATATAGAAGGATTATCAATGTGATCGATCCGACGTGATTCTTTTTTTGTTCATGTAACCTACCCCAAGTACTTGGGATAAAAGGTTTAGTTGTTGTTGTTGTATATTCTTTACATAGATCTATATTAAAACTTAATTCCTATTCGATCTCCTGAATTTGTTGCGTGTATTTTCTTTAGTTCTCGTTCCAAGTATTTAGAACTAAACCCTACATACTTAGAGTTTCAGGCCAATATTTTATACATAATCTAATGGGCTTAAGTCTGTGGTCAGACTAGGGATGGTAATAAGCACATACATGGATTTATACAAAATTTTGAATTAAAATTTTTAATTTTATTTTTCTAATTCAAAATTTCATATATAACAGATTAAAAATTGACTTATGAATGTGTTCATTAACATCTCTGAATCTGATTGGATGGTGTAAGAGGAGGGTAGCTTTTCAATTAGGGCACATCAATGCCGTAATTAGATATAACGTACGGCTTCATAATTGGAAATTTAAGAATTCGATTCTAAACTTTTTCAGCTTGGAATTCTTCGTGAGTTACGTGTTAATGCCGTGTCCATTTATTTGATTTGCTTATTGATTAAGTTGTCTACCTCACTGGGACCCTAATATAAATAGAAAGAACGTCTATCAACAATAAAATCGTACATACTGATAAATTTAGAAAAATTAATCATAATTAAACTTTTAGCTTTTTGAATTGATAATATTTTAATTGTTTTTTCTTTTTCTTCTTTTTTGTTAGTATTTAAGAAAAGGGGTATTTACTGATTTGTCCCTCAAATCTTTATATATTATGATTTAGTCCCCTAAATCTTCATATTTAGGATTTAGTCCCCCAAATCTCCTAAGTTACTACAATTTAATCTCATTTCTTAACTTTTGACCTGATATTACCATTTTACCCCTCATTATTCATTATTTCTCTTCCTCTCTTCTCATTTTCTTCATTATTCCTCCTCTCTTCCTTCTCTCTTCCTCCTCTTCTCTTCATTGGGAGAAGAGAGGAGGAAGAGAGAAGGAGAAGAGATGAGTAATAACGAAGAAAAGGAGAAGAAAGGAGGAGAAAAGAAGAGAAGAGGAAGATAATGAATGGATAAAGAGGGGTAAAATGGTAATATCATGTCAAAAGTCAAGGGAGGGGACTAAATTGTAGTAACTTAGGAGATTTGGGAAACTAAATTCTAAATATGAAGATTTGGGAGACTAAATCATAATATATAAAGATTTGAGGAACAAACCAATAAATATCTCATAAGAAAAAGGTATCGGTATACAAAGGTGACAGAGACCTTGTACCAACAACCAAGCAGGTCTTGGTCAGGGAGATTGGATTGTAAATATAAGAGACTTTGGTTTCTGGAAAAAACCGAACTAGTCCACCGGTTGGGTCTTGTTGACTGGGAAAAGGGAAATTCTAAATGCGCACCGCATTTCAATCAGTGAGCACCACATCCTATGGTAAAGTGATTTACAACATAGGGGAAAATGGTGCTCACTAAGTCAAGTGTGGTGCGCATTTAGACTTCCCCTTGGAAAAATATCGCTTTGCATAAGTATGGTGTACTTCTATAAAATAATCTCCAAACTTATAAGACAGGTGGACCGATGGCTATGAGAAGGGAAATCCTAAATGCGCACCACAATTGACTTAGTGAGCACCATTTTTCCCTATGTTGTACTTTACCATAGGATGTGGTGCTCACTAAGTACTATGAGAATTGTTCTAAACATCGATTAAAAAAAAAAAAAAAAAAATTCTCCAATGCTTAAGTCAAAGATCTACTTAAAATACTGATATCAGCATTGTAAAATGAGTTGAATAAGCCGAAGCTTGGATTGCTTACGGAACAAGTTTAGATTTTTGTCCCCCTCTGTTTGTTTATTTATTTATTAAACAAGCTCAAACAAGTTTTTAATGGGAAATTATAAAGGCACACACCATCTGTATAAAGGCACGCCCTACGGCAGCATGTATAAAGGCACACCCTACCTACTCACGCTGTGGTGAGACTCATGCACTTGCAAATTGATATCTATTTTGAATGATATATATATATATATATATATATATATATATATATATATATATATATATATATATATATATATATATATATATGAGCTGACAACTAATGTAAGTTACTTGAATTGCAGTTCATTTTTACTACCTATAATAATCTTTTTAAAAAAGTTTCTTTTGGATTATGATCTCGACTCCCTAGGGTTCACTCATTCCCAATTTCTTGGGTTTTAGTTCTGATTTAATCCTCAATCAAGTTAATACAAAATTAACGGTTTGCAATGAATAAGATATTTTGTATGTATTCGATGAAAGGGTAAATGAACTTCAAAATTTATGAAATTTAATATGAAAAAAGTTAAGGAGATAGAGATTGTAATTGAAGAAAAAAATTGAAGAAAATACATTGGATCATTATAGTTTTGCCACTAGCTCACGTAACTTTTCCTGAGCTGGCGGCTCACCTACAGTAATCCTATATATATATATATATATATATATATATATATATATATATATATATATATATATGAGTAAACGGAAAATTCACCAGCGGTGAAGGGAGTTCCTTCACTGCCGCTTAGGTGGCCTAATAAAATTATTACACGTGGCACCACTCAAAAAGCGGTTAAGGGAATTCATTTATTTGTTACTTTGAATGACGCCACGTGTAATAATTTTATTGGACCACCTAAGCTGCGGTGAAAGAACTCCCTTCACCGCCGATGTATTTTTCGTTTCCTCTCTCTCTCTCTCTCTCTATATATATATATATATATATATATATATATATATATATAATTAGGATTTTTATATATCGGTTCTTTAAATCTTTAAAAATTAGACTCTAATCTCAAAAATCTTCATATTTTTATTTTAATCCCGAAATCTTTTAAATTACTTCACTTTAATCCCTCCGTTAGCTATTCTGACCAAATAAACAGTAAATTTTAATTTTTATATTTAAGAGGTAGAGTAAATAACTGATATATCCTAAATTAGTTTTAGTTTTAGGTCATTTGGCTAGTGTTACTGTCTACTCTCCTTCATCTTTTGAATGAAGTAGTGAGGAACGGTGAAAGCGACGGCTTTGTGGGGTATAACAGGAACCCAATAAGAAGATAAAAAGATGAGGAAGAGGGAAAGTAGAGAAATAACTGATATTTCTCTTTTTTTCAGGGGTATAACGGAAAATTCAGACCAAAATTTTAATTAGTCTAACGGAAGTTACCTATGTAGACTAAAGTGAAGTAACTCAAACAATTTGAGAGACTAAAATCAAAATATAAAATTTTCAGAAACTAAAATATAATTTTTAAAAATTTAAGGGACCGATATATAAAAACCCCACTACATTATTAGTGCGCGTAAGAAAATATATACTCTATAATAGAAATTAAGCTCCAAATAACTATGCACCAAAGATAAAACTAATAATAAAGATAGTTATAAAGGAGAGGGACAATTTCTAACAAATTAGTCCAAACAAGCTACCAACGGCCATTCTCCATTATCTCTAACAAATTTCGTACCTACGCTTGAGTAAGTATAAGAATGGACTGCTTGAGTAGGTATAAGAATGGACTGGTTCAGAGACCAACTCTTAACCCATCTAACTAAATAATTTAAATTAGAGAATGAAAAATTTTATTTTTAATTTAAAATTTTGAATAGTATAGACAAATGAGTAATTTTTGGATCCGTCCATTCTCATTCATACTATTTAATACCCATCTAACTGGACAAAAATAGCTCAATGCACAGGAGCCGAGTAATATATTTTTTTACTAAAAAAATTACAGAATATAAAGAATTTACTTTCCAAAATACTAGCCAGAAAATCAAATTCTTTCTAAAGAATAAAACATAATTTTAAGAAATTGAATAAATAAAATGAATAAGAAAATGTAGCCCAGGTTGCGTTGATTAGAGTTAGTGTAATATCCCAGCTCAAATAGTCAACATTAGATGTAAGATAAAAATTAGTGCAGTTTATAATAATTTCTATAAATTCATAAAATATTCATACTTAGCCTTTCTGATGGAGGAATTAATGACTAGGTATAAACTATTTTAACTTTTATCCTAGCTTAGCTATTCCTAAATTAATATATTGCTGGTACCCGTTATACGTTCTTGTATATGCATATCAAAAGTAGGGCGTGATAAGTATTTAATGATATTAGAGCCAGATACCAGTCAGAAATATGTGGAACCAAGTGTTGCATGGAATTAAGTGTTACACGGACCAAAGTTCCACACAAAAGTGAAGCCACCTCTTGAATATGTGAAAGCTGCTCTAGAATCCATTGGGGTCATCTTTTATAATTCCACATCGCTCGGTGAAATGTTAACGTATCACTGTATCCCTCTGACGATAACGTTAGATCCTAGAAAAATGAAAAATGTAATACCCCAACTTGTATACGTCCACACCAGATGTGAAACAGTAGTTAATGTAATTTGTGATGATTCATACGAATCTAATAGTAGCTAGACGTTTTGAAAGAGCAATCCATGACTAATTATAAACTAGTTTAACTCGTGTTAACTATACATCGAAGACTTAGCATATTGATATACGAATATGTTGTACGAATATGTTGCTCATATCTATTGTATCGTAAGTCAGCATTCTCTTCTCTATTCGCTACTTCGTTGTTGAGAGCATTATCTTGTACAATTGCCTCATGAGACATGGGTAGGTGAACTCATGCCGGAAGCACTTATGAAGCTTGAATGAGCTGTGCTCATTCAAATCAGAGCTATTACTAAAGAGAGAGAATATTTCGTAGCTTCACTCATTAATTACACGTTCCTTTAAGTGACTATATATAAAAGTAATTGTAATATTAGTGGCAGTAGTACAAACCCATATGGGGTTTTAGCTATATATTAAAAATATATAGTTTCATTATATCTTATTAATGAAACATGGAAAAATATAGACCACCGTTATTTAAAAAAAAAAAAAAAAAAACTCGACGGATAATGCATAAATCAAACTAAAAGGGATAGCTTACTCTCACAATTTATTTTTTGAAAAGGTTGTATTCAAAGCTAGTTAGGTGCCATGCAACCTCAAAAATTGCAACAAAAGCAATGGAGGAAATCTTTAAGGCAGTGTAAATGGCACCTGCAACATGTCAACTAACTCAATGTTGCCTGCCCTCTGCACAATATTTACTCTCATGTACAGAGCTATGCATTTTATAAGTATACTCCCTAGTCTTCCCTCTCTTCTTCAAGCCCTCCCATTTACTGCTCTCAGCTCTGGGCTTTCGGTAGCAATGGGGGCTAAAAGAGGAAGAATGCTCCTGGTGGTGATCTCTTTCCTGCTAACAGTACTGGCTCCTCAGATCAGTCTTGTTGAGTGCAGCAGAAACCTTGAGAAACAAAAGCTTGGAGATCAGAAGACCTACTACTACTCCCCTCCATCCCACGGCAATCGCCCTCCACAGCGTACGTAAACTCCTCCGTCTAGCTATACATAACACTCCTGGGCCATCTTGAACTGTTTCTCTCTTTAACTCGAATGTCCCTGTGAGTGCAGGCCACAGGAGTCCAGCTTGCCCTCCACCACCACCACCTCAACATGGAGGAAGCGGATGCGGCTGCAGAAGTCCCGGCACCCCCACACCGCCATCGCACGGTGGCGGTGGCTACTATGGCAGCAGCCCTCCCCCCACCCCTACTGTGGTACCCATCAGCCCGTTGCCCCCTCCGACTCCAATAACCATCCCACCGTCACCAACCACCCCGATCCCGACGCCATCTTCGCCTCCTTACCTTCCCGTGGACCCTAACAACCCAGGCGGCGGCACCCCCACACCGCCATCGCACGGTAGTGGCGGCGGCTACTATGGCGGCTGCCCTCCTCCCACCCCTACTGTGGTACCCATCAGCCCGTTGCCCCCTCCTACTCCAACAACCATCCCACCGTCACCAACCACCCCGATCCCGACGCCATCTTCGCCTCCTTCCCTTCCCGTGGACCCTAACAACCCAGGCGGCGGCACCCCCACACCGCCATCGCACGGTAGTGGCGGCGGCTACTATGGCGGCAGCCCTCCCCCCACCCCTACTGTGGTACCCATCAGCCCGTTGCCCCCTCCGACTCCAATAACCATCCCACCGTCACCAACCACCCCGATCCCGACGCCATCTTCGCCTCCTTACCTTCCCGTGGACCCTAACAACCCGGGCGGCGGCACCCCCACACCGCCATCGCACGGTGGCGGTGGCTACTATGGCAGCCCTCCCCCCACCCCTACTGTGGCACCCATCAGCCCGTTACCCCCTCCGACTCCGATAACCATCCCACCGTCACCAACCACCCCGATCCCGACGCCATCTTCGCCTCCTTACCTTCCCGTGGACCCTAACAACCCAGGCGGCGGCACCCCCACACCGCCATCGCACGGTGGCGGTGGCTACTATGGCAGCCCTCCCCCCACCCCTACTGTGGCACCCATCAGCCCGTTACCCCCTCCGACTCCGATAACCATCCCACCGTCACCAACCACCCCGATCCCGACGCCACCTTCGCCTCCTTACCTTCCCGTGGACCCTAACAACCCAGGCGGCGGCACCACTGGCACGCCAACGTAAGCCATGCATTTCCAAACATCTCATACTATGTGTGCTTTGTCGTAATCTATAACAATGTATGTATGGTATCAACTTCTCAGCTACTGGAACACGAACCCTACTCTGATATGGGGGATATTTGGCTACTGGGCAACCATAGGCGGGCTCTTTGGTCCGTTAACCACTTTGCCGTTCGGAACAAACCTAAGCCTGCAACAAGCTCTGTCAAACACTCGCACCGACGGTTATGGAGTGCTGTACCGCGAGGGCACGGCTGCTTACCTCAACTCGGTGGTCGACAGGAAGTTCCCATTCAGCACTCAGGAGGTGAGGCATGCCTTTGCTTCTTCGCTGGTTTCAGAGAAGGCCGCCGCAAACCAAGCACAAGTCTTCAAGCTTGCCAATGAAGGGCGCCTCAAGAAGCACTAGATCTCTGCGTTGTTTGTTGTTATTAGCTAGTCTGTAGTGTTTCAAATGTTCGTAGATTTGTTTTAGGCCAGTAAGAATGATTGTTATCTATGTTATCAGATCTTTTTCTCAGTTTCCTGGATCTTGGTCGAAATGATGTTTTTATTGTAAAAATCTATTTGGAGCTACAAGAGTGCTAGAGTTGGTTCAAATTATTCATCTCATAGTTTAGACCAACTTACAAAAATATCAACCAAACATGTTCAATAAATTTCTTATTATCATCATAAGAAGCTCTAGTGATCAGAAGCAATGGAACTGTCAGGTTTACTTCAGCACCTCACATGCTTGTGTAATGGGAGTTTCTAGAGGCGCACACCTTTTTTTACTAGTGAACCCACTTTTCCTAGTGAGCCCACCATCTCTTTTGAAAAATGATGATTTTTCCCGGTAAGCACATCAAAAAATCCAAATCTGTTCTCATTTCCACCATATTGGATCCGGGACTGTAAGTCTGAATCCACCAAAGTGAATCCGGACTGTCTAGCCCAAATCAATGTTTGGAACTTGTGGTGAAAAACGAGCACACTTTTAATCAATGTTTGGAGCATGCATTGAAGAACGAGCACATTTTTTATCTCGCCGTCGGAGGAGAACAGGGACGGTGGCGGCGGCGGCAAAGTAATGATGGTGGAGATGATGAGAGAGAGAGAGAATAAAGAGGTTGAAGATAAGATTATTTTTGCCCTAATATTTAATGGTAAAGTTGTAAATAAAAGCAAAATTTTAAGTGGGTTCACTAGGAAAAAAAGATGTGTTCCTTTGGAAATTCCTTGTGTAATTCATTCTGCAGAAAGAGGCTATAACTTTTATGATCAAATCAAAACAAATCGATAACCTGTTCCTATCACAATTTATTTCAGAACAGATCAAAAGGGCTCTTGTTCTTCGATTCACATTTGTGTACTACGAAAACAGTGAATAGACACAACTAGTTAACTCCTAAAACAAAGGAACATGAACTACATAAAGCCCATAAACTCGAGTGTAGAGGAAAAGAGCTGTTAAAAGTAAACGGAAGAAGAATGAGTAATTTTCGACTGTTACAGTACAATGGAAGAAGAACAACAATTACATAATGCATAATGCAAAATAACGTAAAAAACACACCATTACAGTACAATGAGCAATTTTCGACTGTTAAATTGCAACGTGTTTGTGTTAGGTTCCAGGATGCAAAATAACGAGTTTCGTAACATGTTATTTTCAAAATTGCATCCAGGCCTATCGACTGCAAGCTAGTCATATCGTGTTACATAGATGCAAGGTTTAACTCTTCTGGAGTGCGAGTATCCCGAAACAAAGAAAACATTAAACCCCAAGAAGTTAGTTCTCCATCCACTATTTAATAATCCACTTAACATTTTCCTTCTCCTTCCCAAATAACCAGGACCCACCAACACTAGACCCGGTCAGAACCAGGAACTTCCAATCAAGCGCACGATGAACAATGAGCCATTGTTCGGGCAAGCCAGTGCAGGTAGCTGGGCAACCTATCCCAAACGTTGGCGGCTCAACAATTATACCATTCATAAATTCGAGATACTGCTGGAACTGGATAGAGGTCTGAAAGTTATTATATTTAATCTTCGGAAGGCCAATGGGGGAAAAAAAAACTAGTGTAGCAACAAGGAAAAGCGTAATCACTAATGCGAGAACTTTAGCATGAAATATTTGCGACCCATGAAGTGGTTTCATTGGTCTATTAACATGCCGCTATATTCACTGAATCAAATGTAAGAAATCAGCTCAGTATCTGGTTCAAGCATTACATCAAACATCTAGCAGGCAGATTTTAAAACAAAAAACTACAGTGGCCACGAGAAAGAGACTTTAACATGAGATCTTTGCAACCCATGAAGTGGTTTCATTGGTCTATTAACATGTCGTCATATTTACTGAATCGAATGCAAGAAATCAGCTCAGTATCTGGTTCAAGCATTAAAACAAACACCTATCAGGCACAAACAAAAGGATCCAAAACACAAAGAAGCATCGACCAAAGTGCTAAATTAGAGGCTAGATAGATGGAAAATTTGGTGGATTTCGGTAATAAAATTTAAATTTCAACAATAAATTTCGAAGCATCAGACGATTTGAATTTAGTAGAGAGATTAAGGAGTTGCCGTACCTCGTAGAATTCAAAAGAAATCTGCTACTTTTTCGCTAGTGTCTGTCTTAAGGGGAGATTATAATAAAGGCACACCCCCCAAATGTATAAGGCACGCGCAAGCAAGAACTTGTGGGCCCGACCGCAGTGTGAGCGGGCAGGGTGTGCCCTTATGAATTTTGGGTGTCATTTATAATTTACCCATCCAAGGTTCGATGGGATCGGAGCAGGTCATGAGAAATTCCAAATAAGCACACCACATAACGTAGTGAGCACTATATACCAAAGTCAAATTACGAGCCGAATGCTTTTCTCTTATCAAATCCTAAAATCAAGGAAAAATTTCAGAAATTTGGATCCACGGGAGATTACGTGGACCGTCCAAAACGCATATTCACTCTTTATTAAAACAGTGGATGGTTCAGATTTTTCCTAAATTAATACTTATTATATCCTTTATGATTTGCAATAAAATCTATCTATGCTATGAAAATTTTTAACCACCGATTAATTTGATGGAAGGTTGAAACTTTTCTTTTCTTGGTAATGACCAAATTTAGAAAATTTAAAAATAATAAACAAAAATAAAAAATAAAACCGAAGAAATAGATGACCGTACAAGGCCTTCACCATCACAAGACTCGTTATATATCTCTCCTCTCATCCTCACAAGAACTTGAAAGGGGAAAAAAAACGAAAGAAAGAAAAACATTTATAAAAAAAAAAAAAAAAAAAATTCAATTCATCATCCGAAGCGGAGATCCCAAAGAACGTAGAAAGAAAGAAAAAAAAACTCCACCTTTATCGATCTACAACTTGTAAGTATCATCCTTTCTTATACTTTGCATTTTTTTTTAAAGAATACGACATCTTTTTTTATGCTTTACGAGGTCACAACCAAGACTTAATTTATATGAAAAATAGATCTTTATGTGTTCAATTTAGATCCTTTTTTTTTGTTCATCTCATTTTCAAAAACTATTTAATTTGTTTAATCATGCATAACTTATATAGATCTGAAAGACAATATGAAGAAGAAGTCTTCAAATAGATTTAAACTCATCACATTCTTTTTTTTTTTTTTCTCTGGCGAGAAAGAAAAGACCTCTATTTATTATTTTTCAGAATTAATGGAATTTTTTGGTAATTATTTAATTAAATCCATTCGCATTCAAATCTCTTATTATCAAAAAAATGGAATGGTCGAATCTTTAATCGTAGTAAGAAGAATGAATTTAATTGTGAATATGTTATTATTTTTTGATTTAAAACACTTAAAATTTTAAGGTTGCAATTAGAAATTTTAAAGTTTCAAAAAACTTTTGCTTGCGGTAGCGATTAATAATTTTTTTTTCCTTTTAAAAATTATATATATATATATATATATATATATATATATATAGTTCTAATTAACATTCCAGCTTTCCTAAAAAAAAAAAATTCCTTTTAATTTTAACAAACTAAAAATATTGCTGGGATCTTGTGCACATATATATTATTTTCATAAATCATTATACAAACTACGCGCATGCCAATTTGGCATATATATGTTTACTCTTCTATTATTTAATACTTTCATCTCACTGAATTTTTTATTTTTCAAAATCCTCACCTCAGACTACATAAGTTAAATAGAAAAACTCTTTTTGCCAACTTATTCTCCTTTAATATACTGGACATATTCACTAGGAAAATATATATATATATATATATATATATATATATATATATATATATATATATATATATATATATATATATATATATATATATATATATATATATATATATATATATATATATATATATATATATATATATATATATACTGGACACATTTTCTAATGTTTTTCTAACAGTCATATTCTCTAATTTTTCAAGCTTGATATCGAAAAATTTAGATTTCTTTTCGTGTGATTTGATTTTTTTTCTGAGGTAAAAAAGTAATTTACGGATTATGCTTTTTCTTTTTAAACCCGTAATGATACCTCCACCAAAGTTCTTCTGCAGATAATTGATCTTGAACCTCTCTCTGAAAGCCTTAAGCAATTTTAAGCGCTCATATATAGATAATTTTAAGCTCAGGAAAAAATATGTGAGCTAGAGGCAAAAATATAGTGATCCAACAATTTTTTTTAAATTTTTTCTAGAATTAGTATCTCTACATACTTAATTTCTTTCAAATCAAATTTCAAAAATTTTGGGGTTCATTTACCTTTTCATCTAGTAGATACAAAATGTTTTACTCATTGAAAATCGTTAATTTTGTGTTAATTTGATGGAGGACCAAATCAAAACTAAAACCCAAGAAATTGGGTATGAGTAAACCCTAGGGAGTCGAGATCATAATCTAAAAGAAAATTTTTAAAAATGATTATTGAAGATAGTGAAAATGAACTGCAGCTCGGGTAATTTGCGTGAGCTGTCAGTTCATTTCCATATATATGAGATTACTGTAGATGAGCTGTCAGTTTAGGAAAATTTATGTGGGTTAGTAGTAAAAATATAGTAATATAATGATTTTTCTTCAAATTTTTTTCTAGAATTAGTATATCTACCTCTCTAATTTTAATAAAATTAAATTTCATGAATTTTGGAGTTCATTTACAATTTCATCAAGTGGATACGAAATGTTTATTTATTGGAAATCGTTAAAATTTGTATAAACTTGATGTAGGACTAAATCAAAACTAAAATCCATGAAATTGGATATGAGTGAACGCTAAAGGATCGAAATCATAAACCAAAAGAAATTTTTTGGAAAAATTTATTGGATATAGTGGAAATTAACTACAGCTAAGATAACTTCCATGAGCGGTAAGCTCTCTCTATAAATGATAAGCAAATATCAATATTATATCTCTGAAAGTCCTATTAAGAAATGATGCTACGGAATATAAATATTTTTATTTGTTACAATTAATAGAAATAAATTGCTATATCTAGGAAAAATGGAGTTAATTACAATGGTCATCCTTAAATTTTGGAGATTTATCGCTAATAATATATACTCTGTTAAGAAATTTACGCTCAAAAAACTAAACAACTTGGGGTGAATGCTTGTACTTCTTCTCGATTCAGGGGGAAAGAGAAATGGCGACATACAAGCCGAAGAACATCCTGATCACAGGTGCAGCGGGTTTCATCGCCTGCCACGTCGCCAACCGCCTGGTCCGCAGCTACCCAGACTACAAGATCGTGGTCCTCGACAAGCTCGACTACTGCTCCAACCTCAAGAACCTCTCCCCTTCCCGCTCCTCCCCCAACTTCAAGTTCGTAAAGGGCGACATCGCAAGCGCCGATCTAGTCAATTACCTGCTCATCACCGAGTCCATCGACACCATAATGCACTTCGCAGCCCAGACCCACGTCGACAACTCCTTCGGCAACTCATTCGAGTTCACCAAGAACAACATCTACGGAACCCACGTCCTGCTCGAGGCCTGCAAAGTCACCGGCCAGATCAGGAGGTTCATTCATGTCAGCACCGACGAGGTCTACGGAGAGACCGACGAGGATGCTTTGGTCGGTAACCACGAGGCGTCTCAGCTCCTCCCGACGAACCCCTACTCCGCAACTAAAGCCGGGGCCGAGATGCTCGTCATGGCCTATCGGAGGTCGTACGGGCTGCCCGTCATAACTACCCGCGGCAACAACGTATACGGACCGAACCAGTTCCCGGAGAAGCTCATTCCGAAATTTATCCTTCTGGCGATGAAGGGGCAGCCGCTTCCGATCCATGGGGACGGTTCGAACGTCAGAAGCTATCTCTACTGCGAGGACGTCGCAGAGGCCTTCGAGGTCGTCCTTCACAAAGGAGAGGTCGGACACGTCTACAACATCGGAACGAAGAAGGAGAGGAGGGTGATCGATGTGGCGAAGGACATCTGCAAGCTTTTCTCGCTGGACCCGGATAATGTCATCAAGTTTGTCGAGAACAGGCCGTTCAACGACCAGAGGTACTTCCTGGACGACCAGAAGCTGAAGAACATCGGATGGTCGGAGAAGACTTCGTGGGAAGACGGCCTCAAGAGGACGATGGAGTGGTACACGACCAACCCCGATTACTGGGGGGACGTCACCGGTGCTCTATTGCCCCATCCGAGGATGCAGATGATGCCGGGGACTGAGAGGCAGCCGGACGATGAAGACGCTAGGAACACGGCGACTCCTCAGAAGACGACGGCCGCCTACACTCAGAAAATGGTGACTCCGGCTCCGAGGTCCGGCAACACTCCGCACAAGACTTCGTTGAAGTTCCTGATATACGGTCGGACCGGATGGATCGGGGGCCTGCTCGGCAAGATATGCGACGAGCAGGGGATATCCTACGAGTATGGCAAGGGGCGGCTGGAGGAGCGCTCTCTGCTCCTGCAGGACATCCAGAACGTGAAGCCGACGCACGTCTTCAATGCTGCCGGCGTGACGGGCAGGCCGAATGTGGACTGGTGCGAGTCTCACAAACCTGAAACCATCCGGACCAATGTGGTGGGCACTCTGACTCTAGCCGACGTCTGCAGGCAGAACGGATTGCTGGTGATTAATTACGCGACTGGCTGTATATTTGAGTACGATGCCGAGCACCCCGAAGGGTCCGGGATTGGATTCAAGGAGGGAGACAAGCCCAACTTCGCCGGTTCCTTCTACTCCAAGACGAAGGCAATGGTAAGCCAAGCATCTTTGCGTCTTCTCGGGCAATTGGAGCATGTCGAATTCAAGTCTTCTTTGGTCGTGCAGGTAGAAGAGCTCCTGAAAGAATATGACAATGTCTGCACGCTGCGAGTCCGAATGCCTATTTCATCTGACCTCAGCAACCCGCGCAACTTCATTACGAAGATATCGCGTTACAACAAAGTCGTCAACATTCCAAACAGCATGACGGTTCTAGACGAGCTTCTGCCGATATCAGTTGAGATGGCTAAGAGAAACTGCAGGGGCATCTGGAACTTCACCAATCCTGGTGTCGTCAGCCACAACGAGATCCTGGAGATGTACAGGAACTACATCGATCCCAAATTCAAGTGGGAGAACTTTAGTCTGGAGGAGCAGGCCAAGGTCATAGTTGCAGCCCGAAGCAACAATGAGATGGATGCGTCGAAGCTGAAGGCCGAGTTCCCTGAGCTGCTGTCCATCAAAGATTCTCTTATAAAGTATGTGTTTGAGCCCAACAAGAAGGTCTAAGTGAAGCTAGACCTTGCATTAGACTCTTCATTGTGCATGATCTTGCAAAAATTAGTTATTGTTTTGTTAGCAGCTTCAGCCATTATATATGTGATTTGTTACTGTAAGTTTTTTTTTCTGCCCTCACTATCAAGTATCGATATTACAATTGGAACAGTTCTCCTAGGTTTTCTATATTTTTGGTTTGTGCTGTTTTGATTTTCTCAGAAGGACCTATAGCATTGCCTTTGGGAAATTCTAAATGCGCACCATATTTAATAGTGAGCACCATTTTCCCCTATGTTGTAAATCACTTTTACTATATAGTATAGAGTATAGGGTGCTCACTAGTAAAATGTGGTGCGCATTTAGAATTTCCCATTGTCTTTTGGAGGGGGCACTGCAATCTAGAAGGCATGTAACTGATTGAATTTTTTTTTATTAATGAGTGTCTTTATTTCCCAGTTCAAGTAGTTATTGATGCTCTGTTAGTCCTAAGAGGTATTTATTTTTAGAAAAAAGTAAAATAAAATTTATTCTTTTAAAATCTATACCAGTCATTTTCAGTTTATTATAGTCTAAGCAGTAATTTTTTGAACAAAGATATATCATTTTCTAATCTATTCTCTTCAAATCCATTCCGTCTAGTATCTTGCGACTTAATAATAGTAGAAAAATATTCTTAATTTACTTTCTATATCCTCACTCCAGACATTATATATATATATATATATATATATATATATATATATATATATATATATATATATATATATATATATATATATATATATATATATATATATATATATATATATATATATATATATATATATATATATATATATATATATATTTTATATCCATTTGGAAATTTGAAAATAATAATAAATGAAAATATTTGTTTTGCGGTGGATTTGAAGAACTACATAATAGTTTTTTTTTTTTTTTTTTTTTAGCAAAATGAAATTATAATGTTAAAGGAATATGCAAAAGAAAATTTATTATGTCATTTTCATTATTACTATATACCAACTCTTCTTACTTTTGTAATGTCATTTTTATATCAATCAAAATCAAAGTTTTCAAAAAAAATCCCAAAAAGAACCTAAAATATCATTAGAAAATTTCGAAACTGCCTAAAAATATTATATATTCTTTCTATATTAGTAAGCCAAGAGGAGGGAGAAAAATTTCTAATTTAAAAATTAAATAACTAAAAATTAGAAAAAAATCGGTTTGGATTTTCCTAGTTTTCGAGAGTTTTAGTGATTTTAAATTCTTTAAAAATCTTTTAAGATATCAATTAGTCTAAAAAAAAAAATAAAGAGGGTGTGATAGTGGTTGGTGGTTTTCTCTGACTACTTTTAAAATGGAGAAAAAGGGGATATGTAGAGTGGTGGATGGTTTTCTCCATATTTTTCTCTAACTATTTTTTTTTATTATCCTTTTACTCTACGGTCTTTGTATTTAATAATTTTTAAAAATGTTAAATCATCTCTCTATCTCAATCTGCACAAAAGTCATATTACGACATCTATCTATACAAAAGTCATATCATCTCCCAAGCATCTAATTGGTTATAAAAGAAATTATGGGTAGTTACTCCCTAATGTCAAAAAAAAAAAGTCTTAATCTTTCTATATTGATAAGCAAAACTATTTAACAAAATTTAAAATTTAAAAAATTGAGTAAATGGAGAGTAAAGTAATGAGACATTCGAGACTTATCAAAATTTTGAGAGAAAAACCTATTATTTTAATAAAAATTAGTTACACACCCAAAACTACTTTTTAACAAAAGTTTTATTTCGTAAATGAAAAATAAGTTTTATTAAGGCTGGAATGTCTCATTTTTCTCCATTTTAATGAAACTTATTTTTTATTTACGAAATAAAACTTTTGTTCTAAAGTAGTTTTGGGTGTGTAACTAATTTTTATTAAAATAATAGGTTTTTCTCTCAAAATTTTAATAAGACTAGAATGTCTCATTCCCATATTCTCCATTTTCTCAATTTTTTATATTAAATTTTGTTAAATAGTTTTGCATACTAATATAGAAAGATTAAGAGTTTTTTTTTTTTTTGAGGTTAGGGAGTAACTACCAATAATATTTTTATAAGCGATTCGATGCTTGGGAGATGATATGATTTTTGTGTAGATAGATGTTGTAATATGACTTTTGTGTAGATTGAAATAGGAAGATGATTTAACATTTTTAAAAATTATTAAATGCAAAGACCGTAGAGTAAAAAAATAATAAGAAAAGTAATTAGAGAAAAATACGGAGAAAACCACTCACTACTCTACATATCTCATTTTTCTCCATTTTAAAAGTAGTTAGAGAAAACTACCGACCACTCGCACACCCTCTTTATTTATTTTTTTTAGACTAATTGATATCTTAAATGAATTCTAAAGAATTTGAAATCTCTAAAATGCTCAAAGAATAGGAAAAGCCAAATCAAATTTTCTCTATTTTTTAGTTAATTTTTAAATTAAAAAATTGTCGCCCTCCTCTTGGCTTAGAAATATAGAAAGATAGGGATAGCAATAGCGATGAGAATGGGCATGTGTGTGGGCTAATACTTGGCATGTCCAAACTTAAATCTTGAATTGAAAAAATAAAAAAATTACCTTCTAATTCAAAATTTTGAATAGAACGAGCTCAAGACGAACACTTGGACCTGATCATTCTCATATCTAATTTCATATTGTAAACTATCAAATGTACTTTTATTGGATTTGTAGTGTCTTCTTTTTGCAGGAGACTATCATAATGTCATCAACCCTTTTTAAACTGGTGAAGCATGCTAGCAGCTATGAACAAATATTTTTGAAGTCATAAGCGTGAAAGCGTGAGCAAATACCCTTCGCATTTCATTAATATTCATAGAGGTACAAATTACATAATAAGCAACAGTTTATAGACAAACCATAGTTTCATATAGTCAATTTGATTAAAAATACAGTTTACAAAAATTCTTTAAACGCGAAACAACCCTCTTCTCCTTCAATTAATCTTCATACTAAACCCATTTTGTTTTGCCAGATCTGAGCTAAAGTGGTGGTTTGATGTTTTTTGCTGTGGTTTTTTTTCCCAACCTTCCCGTCGCATGTACTCCATCCCCCCCCCCCCCCCCCCCCCCCCCCCCCCCTCTCTCTCTCACTCTCTCTCTTTAGAGCTGGGGGATTCTATCTAAGTTAGGCACAGTTTGAACATTCTATTATATTGAGTGCACGTGATGTCTAAAATGATGGTTTTTTTTTTTCACTTTGTTTAAGTTTCAGGAGGTGTAAATACGAATAAAATTCTCTATGGGATGTAAGTGCTACAATTCCTATAATTAACCCTTTTTGTTATATATAGTCTTGTATGAACTATTACTTGATTAGAGAAGTATTAAGAAATAATATTTTAGAATAATTGATTGGTTACTCATAAACATTACGTGTGTCTTATGCGTAAGAGTAGACATGTGATCAGTTAGAATATGAGATCCAAATCCTATCATTTATGGTTTATCAAATCCTAGCTCTTAATCAAATTTGCAAAATCCATAGATTCCCACTGCAAAATCCTAAATTGCTTCCGTCACGCCTCAAAGTCTCTATTATCAAACTTTGCTATTTTCCTTGTGCTCCTTTCAATTTTGCTTTTAACTTTACCATCTAATATTTCCACACATGATCCAATAGCAGTGTTGTACTATTGTGAGGAAACAAACAGATCACTATCATCTGATGAGTGTCTCATTTGACTTATATTTCTCTCTTGTCCTTTCCGCGAATGCCGGAGGGCTCTACATTTTGATCTTTGATTGCTCGTTGCTTTCGAATTCCGCGCATTTAGCAAAATTTTAATCATGAATTGCTCTGATAGCATATTAAGGCATGATTTGAACCTAGATTGCTCTGATATCATATTAAAAATCTATCACTGCACCAAAACTCCACACTCCGAAATTGTGGTGAGGATTGATAGAAATTGTTTTGTATTTTTAACATGCCTCTGCATGTTGAAAGCCTATTTTGATAATTAAATACGTGTCCGGTAGGAATTTGACATAGATTACTTTGATACCATATTGAAATTTCTTTTTGAAACAAGACAACTTTAAAGATCCCCAAATTTAAACAACTTTTTGAAACAAGACATTATAAATCACGACTAAACTAGGATTTTAGAATGGGAGGTGTCAATCATAAGATTTTCGAGTTATATTAATAAAAGTATACTGCAAATTTGTCACAAAATAAACTCTAACTTCAATTAAAATAAACATATTACAATTTATGTTTTAAAAAAGAATAAATATGAGAAAAATATGGTAGTTATTTTCGAACATTTTGACATGGAACATTAAATTTGTTTCAACTTCTATTAATTAAAGATGAGTTTCAACAATTGAATTACAAATAGAAATGTTGGATTTTGCGCGTGATATATCTTATATGAGATGAGAGGATAATACCATATAAGTTACAATTTCATTTTACATTTTTGGTTTCTAACAATTATATACATGTACGTATATGAAACAAAACATAAGGATACGTTTCAAGTGTAAATTATTAATGAAATACAGAGATATTCTTCACTGTCATTTTATGCACGAAAAAGATAGTATATTAAAGGACGGAGGGCAGGTCCCTAGTATAAATTATTTCTTATGCTCGAAAAAGATAGTATATAAATTCTCCACCATAATTCGAGACATTTCAAATTATGGTTACTCTGATATTGAAAATATTTATTATTGTTATGGATTAAATCAGCCAACTTTTCAATCTTTAACAATCCATCACTCCCCCTGATAAAATTTTGGAACCCTCCATAATTATGGCTCTGGTCGTCGTCACTAGTTTGACATGTTAGAGACTTTCAACCACTCATAGTCAAATCAGATCAACATTGATAAGACTAATTCTGATTCTTAGATCTTGTCAGAATCAATGATCCTTAAAAACTTTATCAATCACTAATAAATTAACATAGATGTTTTTGCATATTTGTCCTTTACATTTTTTAAAAATTAGAATTTTTGTTCCCAAGTCTTTATATTTATAATTTATTCTCCCAAATCTTTTAAGTTATCTCCTTTTAGTATACAGTTATATTTTTTGTCCCAATTTTCCATTACACCCCGGTACTTCACTTTAGTCCTCCTTTCTCTCTTCTTTTTCTTATTGAATTTCTCTCTCCATCATTCTCTCTTCTTATTGGGTTCACCAGAGAGAGGAGAAGAATGGAGAGGGAAATCCAATAAGAAGAGAAAGAGAGAAGGAAGATGGAAGGGAGGACTAAAGTGAAGTAACTCAGAGATATAACGGGAAATTTGGGCTAAAAATATGATTGGAAGACTAAAGTGAGGTAAGTTAAAGAATTTTAGGATTAAATTATAAATATAAAGATTTGGAAACTAAATTTTAATTTTTAAAGCTGTAAGGGATAGATATGTAAAAACCCCATTAACAAAATAATCTCCGAACGTACTAACGTGACAGTAACGTAAGACACCATCGCTCTCAAGATCTAAAGCATTACAAGTCCACCACAACTACCAGCAATAATTAGTTGGACTTTTTTGTACTTAATTAATTGCTAAATATTTTCAATACAATTCAAAATTTAGCTATTTTGTTGTTTGCCCTCTTTAGAAAATTCTTCTTTCTCTACCCCCTACAAAAAAAAAAAAAAAGAAGAAATTAATTTTGATTTTAAGAGAAAGAAGATAAGAAAAGTTACTTCTCCAGTAGAACAATTTTCAGATTAGGTAAGAAATTTGTAAAAATCAAATCTTCTGATCCATAATTATATACTAATTGTTACCAATATTTTATAAATGGGAGAGTAATATTGCCAAATACTAGGTGGATTTGAATTATGAAGTCACCGCAAAAGATAAAGACTATTCATGTGGTTGATCTGCAAAGAAGCTCTACTTAATTACTTCGCTGAAACTGCAAAGCAGATGTTGGATTGGCCCCAATGCCTGTGTCATGTGTAAGAAAGAAAGGGAATCAACCAAACACATAATATGTAATTATTCGTTCTCCAAAACTACATGGAGCTCGTGTGCTATAACACTAGGGCTGAAACATCAATATTAAGCTAGATGCTAATATTTGAATAAGACTCTCTAAGAGAGATAATGATAGACATATATTTAGAACAGTTATTGCGGCATTCTGCTGGAATATTTAGAAGGAGAGAAACAATAGATTATTCAATGATAAATGACATTTCATTCAGTATTGTATGAGGCTTATCATTCATAATTTTCTTATGTGGACATATTTTCCTTCGGACGAGGAGAGGCTATATCTTTCAGGAGGCTCTTCGGGAAAAGATATGGATGCTAGTCGGCCAGATCAAGAGTAGAGGATCGTAGCAGAGGGCAAAATAGGCTTGTGTTTGAGGGATTGTTGCATCTTGTCATTTTTTAAAGCTTTATTTAGAACTTTTATTAGGTAAGCTTATTGATGGGCCACTTCACTAGTGGTTCAAAACTCTTATTGTCCTGTTATTATCTCGTTAATGGAATGCGGAGGGTTATATCCCTCCGTTTATCATCAATTTTTTTTTTAATATATATATATATATATATATATATATATATATATATATATATATATATATATATATATATATATATATATATATATTCTAAAACTGGCTATATAATGACATAACATTATATCATCTGGATAATATAGACATGACATTATATGTATACCACAATCAACAACCACGTATTTCAGTATATACTAACAATCATCTACATCAACCGTATGATATATAGCAATAAATGATTTCATTACACATAGTTGCTCCATACTAATTAGGCTTAATTATATGCTAATTAAGTTTTCACAAAGTATGTACATGTTTATACTATGTAATTTAGTTGAAGTTAATGAAGATAGTTCAAAAGTTTCTCTAATGATGATCCATCCCTTAAAAAGAAGAGAATTTACGATTTTGTTCTTTGATGACGATCCATCATTCAAGAGAATCCAGAGAGCTCCTACTGTCACTCCGTATATATAATTTTAGCTTTATTCTCCATTTAGTGAGAAACTTAGCATTATTCTGAATTTAAACTTTAATTAGTAGATATATTTATTTTGTAGAGTTTTTGTATTTACTATAATTATTTTATTCTAATTATATTTCAATCTCCAACTTTTGATGCAGGACGGAGGCGAAATTAGGATTTTTTTTGGAGAAATTGGAGAAGAACAGGAAGAAGGTTTGGGAATCCAAATATGCGAATCCATGCCCACTCTCCACGAATCCACAACGAAATCCACGCCGAAAATTTCTCAAAATTTTCAAATATTATTCATTTTCAATCCATTTTCTCAATATTTCATACAATACCCATATATATATATATATAGAGAGAGAGAGAGAGCTAAACTCTAACTAACAAAATCCTAATAGAATTGAGAATCCTAATAAAATCAGAATTTTAATAAAATCAGAAATCCAATCAAATATTTTAAAATCCTAACAAAATCTAGATCTAATCAAATCCTATTAGATCTCAAAATCATCTCAGATAAAAAAATCTGATCTCCATCACCTTTTTCTTACTTATACATATAGATAAGACTTTATATTTTTCCTTATCTCACTTTATAAAATTGAATATATTTTAGAGTTTTAACATTATTAATTATCCATTAATTAATTGTAAAAATCCTAAAATTTAAGAATAAATAGATTATTATTTCTAATTATTGGTTATTATTAGGTTGGGTTTACAAAATTAATAGTGTTAGAGTTCAGATTCGGATATGTCCATTTTCGACCATCATGAATCTGTCCTCAATAGCATTACCAGTATCAACAGCGCTATAATTGCTCTTTTGTTAAAATACAAAATAATTTTTCTCAACCATCACCAAAACTTCGGAGTTTTGGTACACTGATGAGGTATTTTAACATAGTATCAGAGCAACCAAGGCGCACATTTAATTATGGATTTTAAAAAAAAATTATACAGCTGCATAAAATCTAGGTTTCGACTAAAAATTGACTTTCAACTTGCGGAGGCGTGTTAAAGTTTTGGTACAGTGGAAAGGACTTTCAACACTCTTGCTCAAGTCTAAGCACAACATCGATCACCATTTTCGAGTCCGCAATAGGATATGGAAGTCTAAACTCACTTGGCCTCATTAATCCGATATATAAGGCCTTGAATAGCTTATTGGATAGACATCATAACACCCAGATATCTAATATATTTCAAATAAATTCAACTTTTTCCTTCAAAGGAAGATATCAATTAGTATTTTATCGAAGGGTATTTATGTAAATGTTTCTCCAGACTTTGAGCCCAAACAAAATATGCATTGAGAAATGGGTTCAGTGGGAAAATCGGTGTGCTCCTTTAGAAACTCCCTTATTGATGACTCAGCTCGAAGAGCACCGGCGTGTCACTATCGCAATTCTGTCGGTGGCCTCATTTGCAATTTCACAGAAAAGTTCAGGCGCTAAATCGCAAAAACTCCCACACTCCGATATCTTTTAACAGAACGCGGCAATTGGGAATTCATTCTCTCTACTTGCTTCGTTTTGCTCCTCTCCTCAGATTTCCAAAAAAAAATAAATAATAATAATAATAAAAATAAAGAAGAGGTTGCTGCGATTCTCCGCGGTGAGGTTACCGCCGCTGCCGGATCTGCGGATCGGGAATGCGACCGAGGAGGCGGAGGAGGTTATGAAGGGTAAGAGCTCGGGGCGGCGGTTTAGTTCCCGGCCAGCGCTCCCAGCGGTGCTAGTCGCCGGGATCTTGTTGCCATTTCTTTTCATTCGGGCGGCGATCCTCCGCCTCGACGCCGGCGCCGCCCTCTGCCCCACCATCAGTATGCTTGCAATCCATTATTTTTCTTCAATTTTCAAATTTTTGTATAAATTAAATGAAAATTTGTATTTTATTTTTAATTTATTTTTTTAGATTGTTTAGGGTTGACGATTAGGCCGCTGCTGTTCGGAGGAAGCGACGCTTCGCTGGTGAGTTCATTTTCTCTGCGCTTGATTTGATTCTGGGGGCAACTTTTCCTTTACTTTTCTTTATTATTTTTTTTTGGATTGCTAAATTGAGTAATATTTATGAAGTTGCCCCTATAATTTATTTATTTATCATTGCATTAATTTCTAATAACTAATCCAATTATATTATCCTAAATTTTGATTTACACACAATCCATTTCATTAACACGTTCTAACTTGTACTTAAGACATTAATCATCTTTCTATGTGTACAATTAGTTTAGATCATAGTGAAGTATGGTCAATCAATTGAATTTACATTTCTAGTTAGTTGTAAAAATGTATATTCAACCTAATTAGTAGTTCTTTTTGTGGATTATTATATGGAAAAAAAAGCTAATAAATGTAGTAATTTCTTAATAAGGTAACTGTGCAATCTGCCCATCCATGTAATTCAAAATCTTTGACAATATCTTTGACTATCTTATATTAGAAATTTGACCTTTAATTCTTAAGAATATATTTAGTGATCTTTTTTTTATTAGGCTTTGTTTGGATTGAGGAAAAATAAAGGAAAAGAAAAGAAAAGGAAAGGGAAAGAGAAAAGGAAAGAAAAGAACATGGAAACTTGTTTCCTTTTTTATGTTTGGTTAGAAAGAAAATAAAAAAGAAAATCTCAAGGAAATTCTAGAAAAAAACAGTTTCTTATATTTGATTGCTCAATAGAAAATTAAGAGGAAAATATAATTCTAATTAAACTATAGAAAATTTTAATGTTAATTTACAAATTATTGATATAATTTTAAATTTTTAAATAATTAAGCATATAATAACCAAAGGGTACAAACTTCATAAAAGTTTAAAATATTTTGAAACTAAATTACAAGAAAATTTCTGCAAAAATTTCTCTCCCTTTTTTCTTTTTCTTTTAACTTTCATTTCTTTCATTTTCTTCTGGATTTGAGGAAGAAAAGTAAAAAGAAAAAAAATCTATTACATTTTCTTTCACTTTCTTTCCTTTTTATTTTCTCTCTAATTTTTCTCTAACCAAATAGTGGAAAGCAATTTTTCTTTTCTTTTCTTTTCTTTTCCTTCATTCTCCCTCAATCCAAACACAGCCTTAAGGTTACTGTAGATCTTGTTCTTTGAATTCCAAAATCTCTCCTCTCTCTTAATAATTTTTTATATTCAAATTTCGTCATGTAATCTTCAATTCGTGAAGGCCAATAGGGTTTGAGGGTCAAACGTTACCCGATTACTAATTTCAAATATATAAATTACGAAACATGGAGGACCTATCACCGTTTTATCTCAAAATATTTCTTAAATGTATAACTCTTCTATATTATTTTAATCTTTTTCCCTTTCTAGAGGAAAAAACATTAATATGATTAAGAATGACAACATAGATAATTTAAGAAACTATACCAAGATTAGATAGTTTTGAAATGATAAATATCATTCTCCTAAGGTGATATTTAGGTTAGTCCCAATTAGGGATGGTAATGGACGTGTCTATAGGTCAATTTTTAATTTGTCATATACAATATTTTGAATTAAAAATAAGATTTTTATTTTTCTAATTCAAAATTTTGTATAGGAAGGATAAAAAATTGGGTTGTGGACGTATCCATTATCATCTTTAGTCCCAATCACCTGTAATGATCTGTGCATGCGATACTATAAGAGGATTTTTTTTTTTTTTTTTTGGATATTTGACCTTCTTAGAAAATAAGATAACATGCTGTTCGACATATTAAGCAGGTAAACTTTAAAAGGTGACACATCTTGTTATAAACATTCTGCTTTGCTAATAGGACAATCCTTACTTGAAATGGAAATACATATTATTGGTGAGTCTGATCATTTCGAGTTGAAATTATAAGTTATGGCAAAAATATTAAAATTAAAATTGGACCATTTGATGTGATCTATAATATTTAGATAGCCAAACTATAAAAAATAATATGATTCAAAGATCTTTAATTCCATGACTTTAAAATATTTATGCTTTAGTGTGCTATTTTATATCGGCCATACTATAAGCCTTAGTCAATGCAAATAACTTCTTTAAATATATGAATTTTTATTTATACTATCTAGATTTAACAAATCACATGCATATATTTGTATTTCTAGTATCATAATTTTTTGATTAATCTTGATAGAATCTATTTTCTTAAATTTTATCGATAGGAGTAATAAATTTTGTACACCAAGTTTTTGATTTGCCCGCCTAAAGAGGAGGTAGATATCAAGCATGAAATATGGAATGTATGTAGGGTTGAATTTGCAAGAATCCTCTCAATTTTAGGCATTTAATTTTGTGATCCTACTATACCAACTAGCCCCATAGGGTTGTGCCCGGCGCAGCTCGGGCACGATCCGTGCCTGGCACGGGCGTGTCCTGCCTCGGTAGGCCCGTCGGACACATGCCGTGCCTGGATCAATACATGCCAGTACGTTTTTTTCTTCTAATTTTTCTTAAAAAACTATTAAATTTATTATTAAGTTATTTTAAAACAATTGTTAGCTTAAATTTAATTAGTTTTAATAAGAAAAACGAAAGTAAAAATGAAATTTTATTATATTAAATCTTATTACATTGCCATAATTGCTCTATAAATTTCTTTTGAGATCATACAAATTCCGAAGAGATGGAAGAGAGCTTTGGCCGTCACTTTAAACTTGCTCTTGGTATTTTTTTCTAAGAGATTTATGAGTTCAAAAAAAAATTATATGAAAAAATTTATAAATGTAAAAATTAGAATTCGAAAAAAAAAAATATAGAAGTCTTCAATTTTTATTCGTTCTCTGGTGAGTTCTCTACTTCTACTTCGTTAGATAATTCTTGTTACCTTTCTTCTGTGTCGAACCAGTTTTTCAAACAAATTTATATCTCCAATATGTTTGCTGCCATTGAGCTCTTTCACTCCGTGAGTACTCTACCACCTGCACTAAAAGCAGACTCCGATGCTATTGTAGACACCGGAGGAATTAGTAAATCACGGACCATGTTGGAAAGCACAAGATATATTTTTTCATGTGATTTTCACCAGACCAAAGTATCAAAAACTTCATAATTTTAAGAGTCAAAAGCTTCATAATTTTAAGGATCACGTCATTTTACAGTTGGTTATTTCTAAATAATAATGAAGTTAATTAAAATAAGTACTATATTGCCTAGACTTTTTCGGTGAAATATGTATAATATTATTGGGTTTCGAATTTTTCTAACAGTTGGTTCTTTTGTAGTTTGTGTTTTATCACTATACATATCTACATATATATAGTACATAATATCTAAACAAGTTTTAATATCATTAACTAAATACTTAATATTATCTTCATAATACATATTTTTATAAAATAAATCTATTAAAAATTTAAGTCCATATAACTTACGGTGTGGATTTACAACAGTTGCAAAAAACCCTGCCAACGGCCATTTTGACCGTTGGGGGAGGCAAAGTTTGCAAATTTTAATTGTAAGAAATTCCTAATGGCTATAAAAATAGTTACTGGTGGTTGTGTGCAAAAAAATTTTTTTTTTCAAAAAACCTTCCAAACCGCTGTAAACAGCTAGTTTTTTAGAAAAAAAAAAAAAAAATTTAGACGTGCAAAGGTGCCGACAGCTCGGCCGGCTCATCTACCAGCCCTAATACCGACCGGGGGCAACTTTCGATAAGGGCCTCCTCGTTTAACTTTACATTATACCCAATGAAGGGTAAGCTTTCTAACATTAGGGGGGTAAAGGAATAAATGAGGTCGTTTGTCCTTTTCCTATCACGCGGTTTCGTTGTAGGCTCCTACGACTAGGGGAAATCTTTGGCACTGTTGCTTTTGTGTAGGCGACAACTCGCGGACATGCCACGTGTTTAAGTCATCGCCATCCAAATAACACACGCCATTTTATAATACGAAGCATATCAAAACACTTCATTTATGCGAGAACAGCATTCTAAATCCTTACATCCGATGGTGAGGGAAATCCAAGACGCGGGACATATAAGTTAAGTAAGCTTAGTTGATGAAATAAAAAATAAAAAACGTTCGCCAACAGAAAGGGGACCGCTGGGTGTCGGTCCGAGTTCTGGGTGCGGCTCGTTTTCGCTGTTGAGTCGTGTGTCGGACCCGCAACAGTTTCTTTTTTTCACTTTACTTTTATTATTATTATTATTTGTTTTCCTTGAAGTGTTCGCTTGGCACGGTATGTCACATGGGGGCTCACGTGGCTGGAGAGCTGGAAGCGCGTTGCAACATGGGGGAATCGACAAGGCCTCTCATTCTCTTTTGTTGCTGTTGTCGTTGGTCTTACTTTTGCCTTTTTGGGCTCCCAGACATTATATTTTTTAGTTCACTTTATAAAATTATAAAAAGGTCTTTCCAAAATTAGATAATTCTAGGGTTTTGATTCTTGATTTTATAAAATTCTTGAATGATTTTGGTGCAATTTCTTCACTTGCCTTGGATCTTAGATTAATAGGTTGGAATTCAACATGTTCGTCATAATGTGTGAATGAGTTTTATTATAGGCCCAAATAACAGTGATACTAATAAGATAACAGTGATAAAAAAGATACAACTTAAGAAGATATGATGCCATAAATGGTGATAAGGAGATATTAAATTTGTTACAATGTACAGCCGTTCTCATTGAAAACTTGGGCCTGTGAACTTTTGTCTAACATTGCTTTCGTTTTAGTTATCTGCATGGCCATATTTTAACTTTTTCGGAGAATAAACACATACTGTGGTCGCACTGGACTACAAATAGATTTTTTTTTTTCCGCCTTTATTTCTTTTCTCATTTTATCTGATAATTTGGACCACTGACTGAACTAATATTTTTCAAAGAAACATTATTCAAAAACAGAAGAATACCGACAAGTTGTGGTGTAACATTGGCTTATTTTAACTGGAATCCACTTTTTTCTGGATTCATCTCACATCAGTAACTCGAAGTTAGAGAAGTTTTTTGCAGAATGCCAAGTATTGCTTGTAATAATCTATCCTCTTGAATGCCAAGTATTACTTGTAATAATCTATCCTCTAGTTAAAATTCAAACATGTTTGAAATAAAATAAAAAAGTAAAATTTGTCCAAATTAGTAAAACTTTTCCTATTAAAATGAAAAATGTTTTATATTACAAGGAAATTAATCTTTCAAATTATTTATAGAAAGAAATAAAAAAAGACAAAAGGTATGTTGCTTCTATTTTGAAAAGAAATAAGGATCACCAAAGTAATGTTTAAACCTAAGGATTTTACAAAGTAAAGAGTAAGGATTCTGGAACAAGCAGACACTATTTTCAATTCAATTATCTCAATAAATTTATTTAGTTTTATTATAATGTAGAAGAAAAATAGATTCGAGACAAGACAATTAAAAGATGTTAGAGATCACTCAAGAAATGTCTAAAGAGTTACCTTCGCACTTTTTCATAATTGCCTAGCTTGAGTTAGGAGTACGAATGCTATTTCTTTTTCTTTTGTTTTTTTTGTTTTTAATCTGTAAGTATGAACAGAAAACGGTTTTTTTTTTTTCTTCTTTAAAACATGAATGTGTACTTGTTTTATTCTGTGGAAGGAGCTTGTAAAGGAGCTAAGGAGAGTGTACATAGATGCAGAGGAGAGAGGTGAAGCAATGGATCCAAAGTTGATAGAATCAGCACCTGAGTCTTTGGACCATCTGCTTGCAGAAATGGCTGCTGCAGGTGCCTCGTACCAGCAAGTCGACATTAAAACTTTTCTCCTCAAGATCAAGGCCATGGTAGTCTCTCATATTCTTGCTATAGGATCTTTACGCAGAGGGCATTAGCTCACAGTAATGAGTTAAAAAGAATTTTTCTTTCTACAAGTGGGTCAAGTGGATAAATCATGCATGTTTAGTACCTTTCTCACATGATTTTGTTCTCTATGGATTTCACTAGCTTGTATGAGAGTGAGGTTTTGTTTTACTAGATGCAACAATGCAAAGGTCCAAGCTGACAACTAGCTAACAGGTCTAAAGAGTGTCTGCAGACGAGCTTGCTTAGCTGTGGGTGGATTTTCTCGAATAGTCCCTTGGATCCTTCCTAGAGTTGAGTGTTTTATCAAAAGAGCTGAGTTGGAAGGAACTAGACAAAGAATATTACAATCATTACTAATCTCTTGAATTTTTATTCAAAATTTTAAAACTGACTTTACAAATGTACTGGTACCACCTTGATTTATTTTTAATAATTTATTTGAAGTAATTCACTTTCAGTTCTTTGCAATATCTAGTATTTCTTTCTAGTTTAGTTCCCAGAAAGTTTTTCTCTTGTGACACATAGAAAAGATAGAATGAAAAATAGATCATTGGAGTGCTAATGGGATGCCATTTGAAAGAAGAAATCAAGTTTTCTTTGTCTTTTTTTTTTCCCCTTCACATAACAGTGTAAGAGTGGGAGGTTTATTGTGGTCCTTTCATTTGTTTCATTGTTAAAAAACCGTTCATTTATAACCGATCTAGTCAAAATTTATCGAAAATGTATGATTTTTTGTACACCACCATTTTAGTACGTGGAGATTACAGCTAACGGTTCAAATCTTCCACATAAATCCTCCATATTGAGATTTAGATGCGCATCTATAGACAACTTCCTATGGACAACTTAGAAACACTATTACTCATATATACATATATACATACATACACACATGTACATATATGTATGTATATATGTGTGTGTGTGTGTGTATCTATGTATGTATGTTTGTTTGTATATATGAATATATGTATGTATACATGTATATATGTGTGTGTGTGTGTGTGTGTGCATGCATGTATGTACACACACACATGTTTGTTCTCTTTCTACTCCACCTAGTTCATTTGTAACCTATGCCAATGCCAAATTACATACTTGGTCTGCTACTGCTGAGACAGGCATTGGTTAAACGAGTAGTTTTAATCTTACTGAATATTCGCATTGCATATCTTTCTACTCAAGCTTAGTAGTTGAAGCTTTGGCGATAATACTACTGATATAAATGAATCATGATTATCATCGAGACTTATCCAGACTGCTTGCGTGTACGTGTTTCTGTAAGGACAAATCGATTTTAATCTTTTAGAAGAATGATGGATATAAAATTTAAATTCAACTGTTCCAGACTTTGAGCATGCATGTATGAATCACAAAACATTTTGATCTAATAAATTCCTTGATTCAATTGTAGTTGATTTATTGTGTGCTCTGTTAAATAACATACAAGTAATTCTATCTATACATATCAAATCAGGTTATAAAGATGGATCACAAAGTCCAGTCCTCAAGACTTCAAGCATCGATATATCAGCATCTGGCCTCAATTGGAATTCCAAAAAGCATACACTGCGTCTCTCTGAGTCTAGCAGAGGAGTACTTAGTAAATGCAGTTGCTCGGTCATCGCTGCCACCTCCAGAATATGCATATCGCCTAACAAATGCTTCTTACCTCCATTTCGTCATCCTAACTGACAATATTCTGGCTGCCGCTGTGGCCGTGTCCTCAACTGTGACAAGCTCCACTGACCCTGAGAAGTTTGTGTTCCACATTGTCACCGACAAGAAGACGTTCACTGCAATGCATGCCTGGTTTGCTCTCAACCCAGTCTTTCCTGCAGTTGTAGAGGTCAAGGGGTTGCACCAGTTCGACTGGCCCTCAAATATCAGTGCTGCAGTTATGGAAACTGTGGAAGAGGTCCACCGGGGCTTATTGGCTCATCGGAGCTTCACTGGAGGTGTTGAGGATAATAGAAGGCTTGAGGCTCTTCGTCCGAGTTCCTTTTCACTGCTGAATTACCTACGGATTCATCTGCCAGAGGTAAAGCATTTATTTTACCTACAATTCTTTGATGAGTCCAATTACATTTCGACACCCCATGTCTGTGTCGGAGCACGACACTTATGTCCTTGTCCTACATATCATAGCTTTAAGTATATTTAGGCGCTTCGATAGAGAAGAATTTGCATTAGTATCTCAGTTTCATTTCAAATATGGATTTGATTCACACTCCATGTTCTGAGAAATATTTACCATCCGGAAAGAGGAAAAACGGAGCCTTTGTCCGAAGAAACAGTGCTTTTTTAAATCTCTCAAAATGAAATCTTTACCAAACATATATGTCATGGTTTCTTACTTCGACAGGGTGCAAATATATAAATTTCACCCTTTTAGATACTTTTTCAGATCCCTTGTCGATACTAAGTAGCAGTCCAAAATTTGTATCCATTTTTCATGATATTATATGGATCAGATAATATGTAGATGAAGATTGAACGTCGGCGAAGAGTAAGTTGACGAAACATGATGTCCTAGTTTCAATTCTTAGGTTACACTAGTTTAGCTATTTAGAGAAAAACAGAAATTTAAGAAAAACAGAAATTTATGCTCTCTTTCTTTCTTGGTGTTTTTTTGATATGTTTTCATTTGAATATCTTTCCCTCCATTTGTTTCTGAATGCTCAACTGTGCCAATCTATACAGCTCTTCCCAAAGCTCAGAAGGGTGATACTTCTTGATGACGATGTTGTCGTGCAACATGAATTGGCCCCGTTGTGGGATCTGGATCTCAATGGGAATGTCATCGGTGCAGTTGGTTCTGGAGAGGGCACAGACAGCCCTTGCCCTGGAAAAAAGCTCAGTCACCACTTATCAAATCCTCTCGTAGAATTGCTTCCATTTGGTCTGGAACGCGATCAGTGTGCGTGGTCAGGTGGCATGAACATATTCGATCTTCAGGCATGGAGAAGGACCAACATAACTCTGACATACCGCCAACTTCTTCAACAGGCAAGTTCCTGTCATCAATACTTGAGTAGTGGATCGATTTTGTCCTGAACGTAAACTTCATTTGTCGTCTGTTGCATCTCTCATGTAGAATCGTGAATCTGGCTTCACCATTTGGCGTTTGGGCTGGTTACCGCCAGCGTTGATTGCGTTCGACGGTAGAGTGCAGCCCCTCGACTCTTCGTGGCTCTTGCCAGAATTAGGCAGTAACGTGCCAGAGCCAGAGGCTATGAACTTCGCTGCAGTACTGCATTTCAGCGGCCCTCGAAAGCCATGGCTTGAGATTGCCTTTCCGGAGCTACGGACGATGTGGCTGAATCATCTTAACCACTCGGATGAGCTCCTGGCGAGCTGCGGAGTTGTGCACTGAAGGAAGTCTGCTCTGGATTCGAGCATAGTTGTATACGTAACATGTAGACGACATCTATACCTTTTTTGTGGTAGACAGAGTAGTAGACTGGAGCAGGGGGAAGAGGGTTATATTGGCTTCAGTCTTTGCTCAGGCTGAGCTCTGTTTACTATTTTGTTGGTAGTGGTGGGATCAAGTTGTATATAAGGAGAGGGCTCAAGGAGAAAAGCTCTCTTTCGATATATATATAGGAGAATATACCGTGTTAGGTTTGCGCATAAAAATTTCGATGATATAAAAATGCGATGATATAAAATGATGTAAATCGAAACAAGAAATCTATGAATTTTGTATGCTTGCATAGAGCATTGACCGGTTTCGATTCGGTTTTTATCAATTTTGGTAAAATCAAACCGAATCGATTAGAAATGTAAACCGAAACTGAACCAAATTATTTCAGTTCGTTTTCAGTTTCGGTTAGAAACAAATTTTGAATAAAACATATTTAAAAATTATAATATTAATTGTTATACTAAGCATATCTTTTCAAGATATTTAATTTATATTGATATATATATATATATATATGAGAAATAGAAAATTCAGAATTATTTTATCGCCACTTAGATGGCCCAATAAAATTATTACATGTAGCACCGCTCAAAGAGTGTAATGTAATTTATCTACTGGGTTACGGATACTGGTGGGTATTTTATTAGAGCTTTCTATCAATCTAACCCTCACGCCGTCGTTTATTTGAATTGGTATCGGTAAGTTATTTTGGTTTTAATCGAAATGTTCACTCCTCCTTTCTGCATTCTCCTAATATTACTACTTATTCATTCTCGAGTAAAAAAAAAATAATATTACAAATAAAAATTAGTTTTTGTGGGTGTGTTTTTAAAGCACAAAAGGTAAGTATCTGACCCGCATTTCATTAATCATTTAACAAAACTTAATACTACAATAAGTACAGTGAAGTGCCATGTGTAAGTAATTAAGTTTCATGTTTTAGGACATTATTTATTTATTTCTAGAAGGTTGGCTGAGTTAAGTTCCGTATGTTGCATGATTTGAGACAGAAGATTAATTTGAACAGAATGCTGAGAAGGGATCGATTTATAAAGATACTGAAACCATGGGCTGTTGTTGACAGCTTCTTCTAATTTAGGGGAAGCAACTAACACAGTCGTGTACGGCTCGAGCTTGATTATAATGTACAAAAGCTGAATATTTAATATAATTTTTTTTGGAGATCGAGGCCCCAAAAAAAAAAAAAAAAAACCAATTATTAAGCATATAATTCAAGGAATATGATTGAATTTGGGCAGAGAGAATCTAGGTTCAAAACTTGAATTTCGCTTTTGTTCAACATACCACATCCAAAGAAACATTATAGGATTTGCTTCCAAATCGAGACCAGACATATTCTCTCATATTTCTTCTTTGGATTAATTACACTCAGATCCCATATAGTATGCGACATGTAACACTTAAACCCGCTGAAATTTAAAACTCTCACTTAGACTCGTATCTAAATCACCGTGTTTTAATTACATTCAGACCCCCTGGTTCAGGGGGTCTAAGTGAGAGTTTTAAATTTCAAGGGGTCCAAATGTTATATGTCCAATACTATAGGGGGTCTGAATGTAATTAACCCTTCTTCTTTTATAGTTGTTACGATGAGCTAATACCCTTCTTGTTTCATTAATATATATCCAAGTCAAATCTCAATAGCTATTTTTTTTTTTTCAAATACCACCAAATTATATCTTTTTCTTAGCTGCAGTCAAATGGCTTATATTCGAATATTATCGTATAAATTCGGTGGCATTTCTTTTTTTTTTGCTAGAAGATGCCCGATTATATCATTATCTTGACTACGTAATAACAATGTTTGGAGAGAAATCTTCAAGGCCTACACACTTAACAAAAAAAGTTCACTTACATTACAAGTTATTAAATATTTATGCCCTCCTCCTTTTACTCTCTTTCTTATCTAAATCTCTTTTAAAACTATAATAATGTTGGTTGTATTAGACATAATAGATACTGTAATAAGGTTAAATCTTATTATTTACTATTATTAATTGAATCTAAAGAAAGAACAAAGATATTTAATCCGAATTGATTTAAATAGTTTATTATCTTAGGAAAGAAACATAATATGAATTGTTATTTTATGTATACAGTTTTCTTTAAAAAGGAATTAGAATTGTGTGTGTTTATATATATATATATATATATATATATATATATATATATATATATATATATATATATATATATATATATATATTACTGCTTAGGAGACGACTGTATGTAGAAAATTATTGCAGTTTGGATGATGATTGATAAATGATCGAGACTAGTGTTGGACATTGTATCCTTAAAACCGATTCGCCCTCCATCGGTATGTTTCTGGATTATAGTGGGCGTCGGACTCACATGATACAACGATCTGAGTGCAACAGAAAGGAAGCCACAATCCTGTTGCCTCTAGAGAATCTGATTAAAGAGCACTCTTTGTTTTGTATGTGGTGTAATGCAGAAAAGAAAACAGAACAGTTCTTCTAGAGACAAAAAAACTCTTGTCTAAGACTGAGATTTCTTGCCTGCAGAAGAAGGAAGAAGAGAGAAATGAAATTGTGTCTCAAAACGAGTGTGGACATGCATATTTATAGGCATTTCAGACAAATGTTTACTAAAACCGATTCGCCCTCTACTGGTATGTTTCTGGATTATAGTGGGCGTCGGACTCACATGATACAACGATTTGGCTGCAACAGAAAAGAAGCCGCAATCATGTTGTCTCTAGCGAATCTGATTAAAAAACACTCTCTGTTTTGTATGTGGTGTAATGTAGAAAAGAAAACAGAACAGTTCTTCTGGATACAGAAAACTCTTGTCTAAGACTGAGATTTCTTGTCTGCAGAAGAAGGAAAAAGAGAGAAATGAAATTGTGTCTCAAAACGAGTGTGGACAGGCCTATTTATAGGCATTTCAGACAACGGTTTACTAAAAAAAAAAAAAAAAACGCACATTCACCCTCGCACGTGTGGGCGGTGCAAAGCACCTCCTGTGGTGCTCAAGGTTTCTTCTCTTCTTACATAAGTAATAACTTGAAACAAACAATCATATATAAACCCACATCCTAACAACACTTTAACCGATGTGAGACTATTTTTTCTTTTGTTTCCTTTGCTATGCATTCCACTTTGAAACCATTTTCCATTCACCTAATTCATTTATTTTTGAACTAGTGAATTGCCTCAAAAATTTAATGTTCAAACATACATGAATTCAACAAATAATTCTTCTAAAACTTAAATACTGAATCTCTTAAATAATGAATCTCTTAAAAAATACAATAAATAACAAAATCTTTTTCTCTTTTAATCGAAGTAAAATTCAAGATATTCGAGTGAAGAATCTCATTACTTGGTAGCATAGCAAAATAGATTATTTAAAAAATAAAAAATAATTTAATTTTTGCAAACAAAAAGCTGGATTAATAAATAAATAATTAACTAAAAAAATTATTTTTGCACATTTTCATATTTTATTTTATTTTTGTTTAAAAGTACATTAAACTTTTTTGAGGTGTTTCCGTAGATTTGAATTTTTTAAAAGAGAGAACAGATTTAGAGGATTACAAGGTTGGCGGAAAAAAAAAGAGAAATATATGAATATAAGGGGGTGCACTAAGAAAAAATTATATTTTTAAATTTTATAAGGGGAATATATTTAGGGGTATTTACTGGTTTGTCCTTCAAATCTTTATATATTAAGATTTAGTTTCCCAAATCTTCATATTTAGGTTTAGCCCCCCAAATCTCCTAAGTTACTACAATTTAGTCCCTCTCCCTGATTTTTGATCTGATATTACCATTTTACCCCTCCTTATTCATTCTTTCTCTTCCTCCTCTCTCCTCCTTTTCTTCATTATTCTTCCTCTCTTCTCCTTCTCTCTTCCTCCTCTTTTCTCCCAATGAAGAAAAGATGAGGAAAAGAGAAGGAAGAGAAAGGAGAAGAGATGAGGAATAATGAAGAAAAGGAGGAGAGAGGAGGAAGAGAGGAGGAGGAAGAGAAAGAATGAATAAGGAGGGGTAAAATAGTAATATTAGGTCAAAAGTTAGGGAGAGAGACTAAATTATAGTAACTTAGGAGATTTGGGGGACTAAATCCCAAATATGAAGATTTGGGGGACTAAATCATTATATATAAAGATTTGAGGGACAAACCAGCAAATACCCCATATATTTAATAATATGGGGTATATAGAAATTGATGGCGGGGGTAGGGTTGTATTAGAATTTCCCTTGGGATTGATATATTTGTTTTTTAAGCCTAAAAATGGTCATGCATGATCTTTATTCAACCAAATAACAGGAATTTTTTTTTTTTTTTTTGCCCTTTAATTGGACTCTAGAAAACCACTAGTAAAAGTGGTATTATGCTAAAATTATAGGCGATCTCAGAGCTAAACTAGCTAGGGTTAGCAATGCGAATGGACGGGTCCAAAAGCCACTCCTTAACATGTTCTATTCAAAACTTTAATTAAAAATAAAATTGAAATTTTTTTATTTAAAAAATAGTGCAGACAAAAGGTCGAATCTTGGATTTGTCTATTTTTATCTCTGTTGGTCTCTCGGTGACTGCATCATTTGATCTTTTTGTGCCATATATACTTTCGAGTGATCATAATCTCTAATTATTTATAGTTAAACGTATAAGCAGAAGTAACTGTCTAGATATCCAACATTGATTTATTCCTAATATTAGGTTAATTAGTTTCACATATATTATATATTTATTCTGTTATACCTAAATTTTCAGGTACAGAAACAGTTCTTATGCCAAATAACAACTGAGTTCACTAGTTCAGTATTCTACGCCAAATATTTTTCCTTTATATATATATATATATATATATATATATATATATATATATATATATATATATATATATATATATATATATATATATATATCAAACGATTCACATTCTAATATCAACAAGTTGTCTAGATTGATAACGATCAGAACGAGACCTAACTTGAACACCTAAAATGATGATTTGACACAAGTTGAGACCTAACCCAATCAATATGGGGCGTTTTCAAAAGAGCACACTATTTTTCCTAGTGATTCTGCTTCCTAATAGTACGATCTGATAGTCCGAACAAAATATACATGGTCTAGTGGGCTCACTAGGAAAAGTGTGTGCTCCTTTGAAAACTCCTTCAATATGTAGATACCTAATTTTCTATTTAAATCTATTATTTTATGTTGATTTACGATATAGTTATTCCTATCGCTTATAATCTTGCATGTCACATCTATCTAAACTTTTTCTAATTCAATTAAATGCACTATAAAATTTTGTTATACAAAAAGTTCAAATTCAAGTTCCATCAATTCCATTTGATTCTCATTTCTTACTATGTTTTTTTAGCATAAACAATGGGTATAAAACCCCAGCTTCACTAATTAGAGTTCAAAAAAATATAGCAATACAATATATGGTACATAATTATATCCTCAATCGGACTACAATGCAACAAACAAATAACACAAGATAGCGAATATAAAGTTATATGCACCTTGAACGCATTGCTCTCCTCCTCAGGCATGCTAGATCTGTTACCCCCGTGGGGACTTGACAACAATCGAGTCAGCTTCAAGCTTGCAAGTACTGCCACCCCTTTATAGATATGAATGATAATGGATACATACACAGGTCAAGTTTTAGTTTTTTCTATACAAAGTTTTGATTTAAAAAAAATAAAAAATTCATTTTTTAATTTAAAATTTTGTATATGACAGATTAAATTTTAACTCCTATATTTGAGTCTCGAACTTCGCTGCCACCGGTATATTTAATAGCTCCGATCTCCTTTAACTATTCTTGTTTTGCTAAAGAAAAAGAAAAAATTTGAATTAGAGAGAGAGAGAGAGAGAGAGAGAGTTTATTTCTTACTATTTCATCATATTTGTAGACAAAATATTGTCCCCAACTACATTATCAGTTACCTTTGAATTTCTACTTTCTTAACCGATCGAGTTGCTACAGTCAACAATTTGTATATTAAAACTAAAGAAACATATTTGAAAATTAATATACACTTTTTTCATGGAAAATAAATATTACAAAGAAAAAAAACACATTAAAAATTTCCATCATATTAATTAATTAATTAATTAATTAATAATAATTACAGTTAATCTGAGTTCGCCTTCACTTTCACATTTTCTGACGTTTTTAAACTCCCAAATATAATCCTTGCAAACGCAACTAAGCACACACACGCTACCCCTCAAGATACCCAGTCATCCGCAGCACCGAGTTCCTCACAAGCCTCAAATCCCGGCCCTTCAGCGTCCGGCCCAGGCCCGAACACACCGAGAACGCCGCCTTCGGGTCCCCCGACCGTCTCCGAGACGCCAGTACATGCGGCGGCACCACCTCCGCCACCGCCGCCTCGTCTTCAATGCACTCCCCCCCGCACTCCCGCCTCCCTGCTGCCGGTATGCTCACCGGCGCCGAGGCCGACCGTTTCGACTCCGTGCGACGCCCTTCGTACAAGTTGGGCCCGTTGCTTGCACTGCCCGGCCCATTTTGGATCTCCGGCCACATAACATCTCGCTCGTACAACTCTAATTGATCCATCACTTTTTTTTTTTTTTTTTGGGGTTTGTTTTTGAGTTGAGGATTGAGCTTGAATTTATAAGGAGAAGAGCGGCTAACTAGCTTTAACGTATGAAACACATGCTTCCCAGTTCGGATGACGTCAGCAGCAGCCGCAGCAGGCACGCGTCGTACGTGCGCCCGAAGTTTGGGGAGTGAGGTCCCAAGGTTTTAATTACGGAGGATTAGTGTGCTTAAGACACTCCAACTCTAATCTGGATTAATATGTGGGTTTAGGATAATTAATTACTGCGTTTAGAAAGGAACTGATGGGGGTTGGTGCCCAAAGTCAGAGGAATAGAAGGAACCCATCATGATCAGTTTGGTTGAATAATTGGGCATCGTGTGTGGAGATAAATACCTCCACGCTAGCATTCTAGATAATTGCATTTTAATTACTCAAAAAGAAAAGGCAATTAAGATATTTTTAATAATTATCCCAAAGAAGAAAAAAGTTATATTACATTAGCAGAAAAATTTAAAATTAAAATTAATATTTTTAAGTTTTTTATTAAAATTTTAGAATAAGAAAGATTCTAAGAGAATAAATAATCTTCTAAGAATTTTCATTATCAATCCAAATAACTAACGGTTTACGATATTATATTAGCAAGTTTAGAAAGATATACTTTTGAAGAAATTTTCTTGAAATGTAAATCATATAACTTTCATAAAAAAAGATAGGGGTTTTTAGGTATCTATCCTTTAAATATTTAAAAATTAGAATTTACTCCCTCCAAATCTTCATATTTATAATTTAGTCTCTCAAATCCTTTGAGTTATCTCATTTTAGTCGCGAGTCATATTTTTGCTCCGAATTTTCCGTTATACTCCTGCGTTACTTTACTTTAGTCATTCCTTCCTTCCTCCTCTTCTCTTCCTTTTTTTTATTTGGTTCCCCTATTTATTCTTCTCCTCTTCTTTCCGTTCCCTTGAGTTATTCACTTTAGAGATTAACTGGGAGGAAAGAGAGAGAGGAAAAGAATGGATAGGGAAACCCAATAAGAAGAGGAAGAGTAAAGAGATGACTAAAGTGAAGTAACTCAGAAGTATAATGGGAATTTCAGACCAAAATATGACTGGAAGACTAAATTGTAGTAATTTAAAGATTTTGGAGACGAAATTATAAATATGAAGATGTAAATGATTAAATTTAAATTTTTAAAGATTTAAGGAATAGATGTCGTGAGAACCCAAAAAGATAATAAACGAAACTTACAATAAAAAAAACATTTTAAATGAGAGAGATATTTTGAAATGTCAAATGGAGGAAATTTCACTTTTTTTTAAAAAAGTCAAAGGGAAACAAAAGAACACGTCACGTCTGTACGCCTATATTTGTCTCAATTGTCGTGTTATGGGGGGGACCTTCGACAATTACTAATAACACCAATACTTATCCAAAGACAATAATAAATTAATAGTTGGGCCCCGTTCTTTTAATTAGGAGAAATTATTATTAAGGAACCTTAATTAATTTATATAATTACTATAAAATTCTATGCATGTTTTAATTCTATTTTTTTCAAAAAGAATATTCCATTCCTTTGTTGGAGTCCTTGTCATCTGCGATGTTGAGATAATGTACGGAAGTTTCTAAAGTAGCACACCGTTTTTCTTGGTAAGCCTACTATTTAATATGTTTTTAGTTTAAACTACCTTTAAAAAATGGACTTACTGAGAAAAATAGTGTGCTCATTTGGAATTTCTAGACGAAACTTGATCGGACTTTATTTTGACAGAGACCTGGGGTTTTGGAATTTAGTGTGGTTGGTAAAAATTTTTTTTCTTTTTTGTAAAATTTTTTTGGATTAATTAGTAGAGGATAATGATTGTCATTTGGTTTATAGTGGTGATGTATGAATTATTGCTTCTTCAAAGTTCTGGTGATGAGTGCGTGCAAATTTAGGTAAGAAGTTTCTAGTTCCCCAATTAATTTTGTGTTCAACTTAGTCAAAGCTCATATTATTTTATCTAATATTTATATTAATCAAGTGAAAATGGACAACCTTTGAAGTCCCATCAACTACCGTACCAAGTTGAAGATTCTTATTGGACAGAAAATTAGATTTTATATAGTGGTATAAATTTTTTTAAAATTCATAATTAAAAACGTATTTTTTTAAAATCCATGGTTAAATGTGCATCTGGCAGGATTTGAACATGTATTACTTTGAAATTATATTAAAATCTCTTTTCCTGTACCAAATGAAATTATGAAGTTTTGATGAGAGTTGAGAAAATTAACAACTACTCTAGTTGATAAAATTCCTAGTTCAATTCACAAGTCATGTTAATTTTAAAAATTTAATTTGAATAATTAATTTGGTCATAACTTGCTATAAAAATAATTTAATAGACGAAACCTATCGATAATGTATGACTTGATTCGATGAAGCAAGGGGACAAACGTAAAGATACGCTTGCTCAAACTCAACAACTTTTAGCTTGGCTTGTAGCTTGGCTTGGTTGGGGCTAGAGATGGTAATGAATGCATTTATGAGTCAATTTTTGGACCGTCCTGTATAAAATTTTGAATTTGAAAAAAATTAAATTTATTATTTTCAATTCAAAAATTTGTATCGAGCAGGATAAAAATTAACAATAGATACATTCATTATCATCTCTAATTAGGGCCCGTCTAAACAGACTAGGGGTAGAGCTCAAAACACTTGGGACCTAAGTTTGGTCGGGCTCATATTCAATTTCACATCATTAGAACATCCCTAATTTATTAATGATTGGTATCAATTGAGACCGTGAAAAAAAATAACCTATTTGCACGATTATTGACTTGGTAAAGTATTCGAGTCACTGCTAAAAAAAAGTTGAAGCTTGAAAAAATATCGTAAAATAAGTTGTCTTGTCTAATTTTCATTTTATTCTTGACTGTAAAAGGATTACACTGTTTAATTATCGCAGTGATTGAATAATAATACATCAGGCTCATTGAAACCTTACTCAATCCAATAGGAAGAGACTAAAATGAGCCGGAGGACTAAAATCAGGCTCAAGGTTACAACAGGAAATTCGGACAAAAAATATAGCCGGAGGACTAAAATGAGGTTACTTAAAAGGATTGGGGGATTAAATTATAAATTTGAAGATTTGAGAAACTAAATTCTAATTTTTAAAGATGTAAGTGACAGATATGTAAAAACCCCTTAAATTTATTTGGTAACAATACTCATGATACTTTATGTCAAGACCTTTGCTAAAGTTGATGGCTTCTACCTAGAATAACTTGTATCATTATTTCTTCGGAACTATACTATATTCTATATTTTACTAATCAAAACTGAATTAGTACAAATTTATCATAATGTACAATGGAATCTGATTATTCTCATTTCTCATATATATATATATATATATATATATATATATATATATATATATATATATATATATATATATTCATATAAACTGTTTTTGGATTTATAATTTTTGGATTTGAGAAGGAAGACGATAATAAGGGTCTTAGATTAAATTCTGATATCAAAACCGTATATAAATGATAAAATAATGGATCGGATTATTATTAGATTTTCATGTACCATTTACAACTCTAGCGTTTTTATTTATTTATTTATTTTGGGATGAGTAGTGGGTAATGATTTGATTTATCAGTTCTTTTATGAAGTTGTATTACTTCATATCATTTTTTTATTAATATTACTATTATAACATTGTAGCTAGGGAGGTTTGAAAAAATGTACGCATCTCCAATGGCTAACATCCACAAGTTACGGGCGTAGATAGACAAGAAGCTTCCAACGTTTACTTAGTATACTCCGTACATATCAATTTTATTTGATTTAATTATCATTTTTATAAGTATTTTCTTTTGGGAGAGTATATAAATTGAGGTGTCCGTCGATAATGGTTCCTTTTAATTTTGTACAATGTACACATCCTTGATGGTTGATCTCCACAAGTTATGGCTCATCTAGAGGTGAATGCTAGTTCATCGATTACGTGTTTATATTACATGTCTAAATACTTGAGAATTAAATATCATGATCGACATAATTGCTAGAATCAAGCATCGAGAACTCCTCTTGAAAGCACAAAATATCCCATAATATTTGGACAGGCTAATGATGGGAGGACCGAAGACAGAAATATAATGTAGCACATGGAAAGACATTGAGGCATGTCACTGAGTTTTTGGCCACTGTTATATTTATTATTGTATTTTTGCTTTATTTGATGTAGAACTCTATTTGCTGTAAGTGTAATTATGAACTCTATTTGACCGTTTTTTTTTTTTTTGGTTTTTTTAATTTTTATTTTGCGACAGAAACAACAATAGGACTTCTCACAACATGTATACCACCATCCCAAGCGTACGAACCAGCCTCGTACCTTCCACTTGCGTTCACTTTCGCTGTAACTGTAATTACGAAGCTTTTCTTCTCACCAATTTCCCTGAAAGTCAAAATCTTGGGCGAAATTTTCACCTTAACCCCAGCGGGCGGATCCACAAAAACTTTGTACTGGGCCTTTTTACGGCCCACATTGGTCACTGTTCGATTCACGTGAACGGTTCCCTTAAGCCCATAAATGGCGAGAGATGGATAGTTGAGGCTGGTCGGTGATGGTGGCGTTGCTGGGCAAGGAAATGAAGGGTCCATTTGGGCGTTGATGCTCGCGCAGGCAAAGAGAAGGTAGTCAGTATACGTTGCATCGTATACTAGGCCCGGATCAGCGGCATGGGTGAGCGTCAAATGGCCCGATCCAAAGTCCATGGGCCCTGCCGCCTCTCCCGTCGCTGTTGTTATTGGGCTGCCCTGAGAGTTGCTTGTGCTTGCTGAAACGAAACGACCCCTCTCAGTATCAATGTTATTCTAATTCGATATTTTTTAAATTCAAATCTAACACGACACCAAAAAAGAAATGAGACTACGTGCAAATAATGAAATAGAGATAGAGATGAGAATAAATGGATCCACAGTTAAATTATTAAGCTGTCATATTCAAAATTTTAAAATAAAATAAATAAATTTTAATTTTTTTTAATTCATAATTTTCAATAGGAAATATTAAGCACAAGTACTGAAATAGAGATAGAGATGAGAACAAGTGAGTCTAAGGATCAATTATTGACTTGTTATATTCAAAATTTTAAATTAAAATAAATTAATTTTTATTTTTTAATTCAAAATTTTCAATAAGAAAGATCATGCCTTTTTTTGAACAAAGTTGTCCAGATACGAAATGTACAGTTATGAATGCGAAGAGTATATGACACACTAACACATAAGAATACAAACACATAAAAAATTTCTTAAAAGGGAATTTCTAGATGCATCATAACTTTTTCTTAGTGAGTCCAATTTCTTAGTGAGTTCCATTTTTTTCTTAGTAAGCCCCATTTTTTTAAGTGAGTCCCATTTTTTTCTTCAATTTTTTTTTTAAATTGTTTTCTCTCTTCTCTCCTCTTTCAGAGGCACCAGCAACGGCAACGACAACTGCCTGCTATTACTGTAGCGGCGACAGTAGCCGTCGTGGCGGCGACAGTAGCCGTTTGCTGCTGCTGCCGCTGCTATTGCAGCAGTAGCGGCAGCAGCTGTAGCGGTGGCGGCGGCAACAGTAGCGCTCACTAAGGGAGAGGGTGAGGATTTTTTTTTTTTTTTCAAAACAATTTATGACAAACTTGTAGTTTTTTTATCTTTAAGTTATGGGGGCACATTAAGTAAAAACAGAGTTGCATCTAGAAATTCTCCTCTTAGAAATATTGTCCAAGACAAGCATAAAATTTTCCTATAATATGTGAGTGAGAAGTAGATACCAGTTGTCATGATAGCGGATCTAATTGCAGCTGAGCTCCAATGAGGATGTATGGCCTTGAGGAGTGCAGCAGTGGCGCCTACGTGCGGGCATGCCATCGATGTCCCGGACATTATGTTGTACTTCACGCTCCGTCGATCGCCGTCGAGCTTCGTGGGCGACGACGATTCGCTCCATGCCGCTAAAATGTCGAGGCCAGGCGCCGTAATGTCAGGCTGCACAGCGAAACCACCCAAATTAGATCAACAGCTAGCTAGCCTCTATCGACTTCCTAGCTAGCGTTTGAATTGGTGTAGTACTGGCTAGTAACCTTGAGAATGTTGGGTTCGATTCGGTTCGGCCCTCTAGAGGAGAATGCGGCCATGACCGGAGCAGGGCGGACGCCGAGACTAGTACTAGCCTTACCGATGCTAACAGTCGGTTCTTTCGTGGACTTGATGTACTTCATAATAGCAATCGCGTCGTCCGATGACACTCCGGCCCCGGGCAGCACGTGTGCGTCCGTGGTGATCTCGTTTCCGTTGGCGGGGCTGTTTCCGAGTATGATGGCGGCTCCGCCAGCTCTCAGCACCTCCATCCCCTTGGCTGCTCTGAAACCGGCGCCTCTGAAGCACAAGACTACCTTGCCCTTAGCCTTCTCTGGCGAGAGCGAATATGGGAGGCACTGCCTTCAGATTGATAAAATCAAAATAAATTGAGTTAAAATTTGTAGAAACTGTTGAGAAATTAATGAAAATTAATATATAGTTTAAGCGAATGAAGTTGACCACCCTGAAACGTTGCTGGGGGTGCCTGGGACTTCAATGTTTCCTGCATAAACCAAAGGGTACATTTTTCCCTTCTCCAGTGTCGTTGGTGTCACTGTTTGGCCCTGAAATATTTTGAAGGAGAAAAAAAAAAAGTTAATATTTGTATTAAATTTTTATTTTATAGGTATAAATTTTATGAAAGAGAACTACTTGATCAAATGAAATGTTTAAAATTTAAATTTTGCTTGAAAAGCAACAAAAGAAGTGATACAACCAACGTAAACCAATCTCCATGGCTAAGCCTCTTAAGAAAGAGCATGGGGGATAATAAAGGGGAGCCCAAAATGCCCTCTATAAGTTAAATTTTTCGAACTCAAAATTAATATTTTTAATTCATAGACTAAGTTGCACAAAACTACATTTGTAACTAGACTTTCTAAATTATAAAATAATTCCATGGTTTCTGTAAGTTCAAAATTTTTTTATTATATATTACGTCAAATACAAGTAATTCATCAAATATAAGGTATAACATATGAACATGCTACATATTGTAATTTAGAAAGTTCATTCTAGTTGAGTGGAAAAATAAGAAAATTTTATTTTAGATTACTTGTTTGATCCTTCAGGAAGAGAAGAGGTGAGCAGAGTACGGTTTTTAAATAACTGTCCGAAACCGATTCGAATAAACGAAACCGAACCGAAATAATTCGGTCAGTTTTCGATTTTGAACTTTGAAACCAAAAACAAAACCGAACCAACCAAAATATTTAAGAATTATATATTTATACACAAAAAATGTATACATACATAACCAATTTACATAAATAGATATATGAATATATGTTATGTACATGTATATGTTATACATAATAAATTCAATACTAATTAGATATATTCAAAACTTGGTTTCTAACCGAACCGAACCGAACCAAATTAATTTGGTTTGATTTTGATTCCCATTTCTAATTGGTCCGGTTCGATTTTGCCTATGTTGGTAAAAACTAAATTGAAACCGACCCGTACTCCCCTACCTTCAAGCTTCTTTTATTCCTCTAAGTGAAATTTGTCTTTAAAAAGCAAATTCCAAAAGAGTGTATGTATCAGAGAAAGTAAAAAAATAGAAAGTAACTGGCAAGGAATGGGAATTACCTCAAACTTTTGGCCACTCCCCAGCACAACCCCACAGTTAAAACTCCGATCGATGCTGCTCGCCGCAACCGTTATCATCCACGGCGCCAGGTTTACCACCGTCCCCGGCCCCGGCCCGGAATTCCCTCCGCTTGCCGCCACCACCACATCCCTCTTCGCGGCGTGCAACGACCCGATCGCCATAGAGTCCCTGTCGAACCTCGGCGGGGCTCCATGCGCCCCGATGGACATGCTGATGACATCGACTCCGTCGGCTACGGCATCGTCGAAGGCAGCCAGCATGTCCGCGTCGAAGCAGGTGTTCTCGAGGTTGGGGTTTGGGCCAGGGATGGGCCAGCAGACCTTGTAGATCGCGAGGCGGGCCATGGGGGCGCCTCCAGAGGCGATCCCCCACGCGAAGCTGCCAAGGGCGGAGGCGTTAGAGACGGTTCGGCCGGCGACAGTGGAGGCGGTGTGGGTGCCGTGGCCGTCGCTGTCGCGGGGAGAGAGGTAAGAGGTGGTGCGGTTGAGGGGGCCGTAATAGGCCTTGTAGCCTTTGATGTAGTATCGAGCGCCAATTAATTTCCTGCAGTTTTTGGAGGGAAGAGTAGGTTTAAAACTCTTATATTATTATTGGTATTTGATGAGATATATATAATTGTCACTACAATTTTAAATTAGGATTGCTGCAGCTGAGCCGCTAGTTTATGAAAAGTTAAGTGAGATAGCGGTAAAATTATAATGATACAATAATTTTTTTTAATTTATTTTTTTACAATTGCTATGTTTACCTTCTTAATTTCTTTCTTTCAGATTAAATTTTATAAATTTTGGAGTTTATTTTGTGTCAACTTGATAGAGGACCAAATTAAAACAAAAATCTAAGAAATTGGGTATGAATGAATTCTAGAGGGTCGAGATCATAATAAAAAAAAAATTTAGAAAGATTATTGGAAATAGTAGAAATGAACTGCAGCTCAGTTAACTTGAATGAGCTGTCAGCTCATTTCCATATTTCTCTTTTAAATTTTTTATTAATAATTTTCTTTTAAATTTGTTTATTAATAATTTTTTTTCTTAGAATTTAGATATACATTATGTCTCAACCGATAAAATTGACATATGGAAATTTTCAAGTTGACATGACACGTAATTAAACTCTATCCAAGCAAATAGTATAACAAATGCTACTTTGTCTTATAATGTTTTATTTTAACTAAATTGAGTCCAAGACAGACAGATGTCAAAGTTGAAATTTTTTATAAATTGGAGAGAGATAAAAATACTAAAGATAATGTTCATTAGCCCAATAAGATTGTTTACACTTGGCTAACCAAATAGCAAATTATTTGTAAGCTTTCGGGCTCGGTTTGGATGCCCATTAATATTGCAAACTTTATGATTTTATATAAATTATTTTTTTAAAAATTGATATTTTCTATATAACTGCTTGGATGATGATTTTTTTAGAAGTCTTCTTAAATTATGATATTTGAAATTTCTATTGCTAATATAAATTTTAAGGCTCATGGTATTGTCGTTTGTATACATGGTTGTCTTTATATTCCAAATTAATATTTTTTTCAAACTAGACAATATATCGATGAATAACGGCCGGAAGAAAAAAAAAAAAAGGAGTCAGAAAGGTAATTTTTGACCCTCTTAAAAATATTTACAGTCACTTTTTTTTTTTTTTTAATGGTCAGAAGGCTTATTGGGAATATGCTGAAGGCTGAAATAACAACAGATGAGTAATATTTTACCAATCTGTTATCAAGCTTAATTATCCATTAACATATTCAAGAAAAACCTCTTACATTGACAAAGGTGACTAATTTTTGTATTTTACTTGTTAATTTGTTCAGTAAGTTAGTTAGCCAAAACAATTATAATAGTCAGAATAAATATAATAGTAAGAAGGGTGTCATATATATATATATATATAAACGGAAAATTCACCGAGTGAAGGAGATTTCTTCACTAGTGTTTACATGACCCAATAATTGTATTGCACGTAGCGCCATCCAAAAGATAGTTAAGAAAGTTTTTTTATTTATTACTTTGAGTGACACCACGTATAATACAATTATTGAACTACCTAAGTCGCTAGTAAAGAAATTTCCTTGAATTTCCGATTATATATATATATATACATATATAAAAGTCCAGCTAGCATCTCTTGTCCCAATGTGCCCTCAGTCTGATGTGAAGTATTGGAATGGACCCCAAAGTCACCAATCTTGGCTACTCTCAAACAAAACACAAAAGAGAGTGACTACAAAGCAAGGCCAAAACTCTCTCTCTCTCTGTTCCCCCATTACCAAGGCAGCTTAGAATTAAGCCAGGCAGCAGGAGAGATTCAGAGAGAGCTCACAAGATCCCGTGCGCTCATCCCTCTTTCTCACCTTCTTTTATTTTCCCAGAAGCAGCCAAAAATCTATGGCCTGCATGTAAACTTGTTTGATTTATAGCTGCCCATGCAGTCCAAATTAAAACCTGTAGAGTGAGGACAACCACAGAATGCATGATTTGGATATATATGGGTTTTATTCGTGCGTGAACCCCTTCCTCTCACTCTCTCTCTCGTGTGTGTGTTTGTGTACAGATCTCTCTCTCTCTGTGTTGGCGTACAGATGACTCATTCAGTCTATCCGTGTAGGCCAAGACAAGGCAAACACTGTGTGTGTGTGTTAGTGTACAGATCTCTCTCTCTCTGTGTGTGTGTGTTTGTGTACAGATCACTCATTCACTCTATCCGCGTAGGCCAAGACAAGGCAAACTGTTATAGGCACCTTTATCTTCTCTTGATTATTTATATTTTTTGTCCATTACAATGGTCACATGCATCTTCATATTTTTGTTCCTATCTTACTCCCTTTTTTCCTCTCCTTTCAATTTTGAGAAATCAAAGGCTTTAATTTTCTTTAAATGGTTGTATTTTCTCTTTTGCTTATCAAAATTTCTGTCTTTTAATCCTTTAGGAAGATAAAGTTCGAAGACCATTGCAGGGAGAATAATGATATCCAAATTATTTTGTGCGCGCGCGCGTGTATATATATATATATATATATATATATATATATATATATATAAACGTAAGTTATCTGAATTGTGGTTCATTTCTACCATCTCTAATAATTATTTTTAATTTTTTTTATTATGATCTTGACCTCCAGGATTCACTCATATATAAATACTAGGGATCTAATTTTAATTTGGTCTTCCATCGGGTGAACATAAAGTTAATGATTTTCGGTGAATATAATATTTTGTACCCACTTGATGAAATGGAAAATAAACTTCAAAATCCATGGAATTTAATTTTAAAAAAGTTAATGCGATAAAGATCATGATCGACAAAAAGTTTGAAAAAAAATAATAGATTCATTAATTTTTTTACTGTTGACTTTCATAATTTATTTAAGTTGGCAGCTCATATACAGTAATCCCAAAAAACCCACACACAAATATAAACATACACACACACACATATTCATATATACATGCGTGCACACACACACACATATATTATGCCAGTGTGTCTGTGCGAATGATGAAAATAAGCCGCTGACTCACATAAGTTATCTTAGTTGCACTCTCTTTCTATTATCTCAAATAATTTTCTTTTGAATTATGATTTCGGTCCCTTAAAGTTCACCTATACATAATTTCTTTGGTTCTAGTTTTAATTTGGTCTTCTATCAAATAGATACAAAATTAAAGATTTTCAGTAAATATAACATTTTATATCCAGTTGATGAATAGGAAAATAAACTTCAAAATTTATGAAATTTGATCCTAAAAAAGCTAAGGAGGTAGAAATCGTGATCCTAAAATTTTTTTAAAAAAAATAGGACTATTACTTTTTTATCGCTGACTCATATAACTCATCTGAGCTAGCGACTCGTATACAACTATATATGGAGGCGCTCCTAAATCTCAATATGAAGGACGATCCGAACTATGAATTATGAACTCCACACTTTAAAATAGTGATGTACCAAATTATGCATTTTCGATATATTTTGATCATATATAAGTGAAAAATGGATTGTTTTTAACAATAAAACAAATAAAACATCTTGATCGATGATGAAATGCCTTGATTGTAAATTTTTTTTATATACCACCTATTTAGGAAATTGAGATCACAGCTAACAACTCAGATTGTGGACATACACCATTCCTGTTGAGATTTAGGACCGCCATATATAACTTCCTACGGAGACATATTAGATACACTTTTTCTTAGACATGCGTGCGCGCGCACACTCATACACCTATATATTTAAGAAAAATGATTAAACAACACAGATACCTATTTATTTAAGAAAATGATTAAACAAAAGATTAAGATGGTAGTTAAAAGGAATAGTGTGGAAGAGATCCTTGAATATATATATATATATATATATATATATAGGCCAATAGGCATGCTGAGGTTTATATTCTTTTTGTTGGTACTTGTCGTTGTCCATGAGAGCTACCATGTGGGGTACCAGCACAATGACATGCAAAAATTAAGGAATTTAAAATTTTAACCACTCTAATTCACTGCATTAGGAGCACAAATTAAGCAAGACTGTTAACTTATTATAACTACTCACCTATTGCATGAAGAAGAACTGAAGGAATCTCCTTGTTGACAAATCCCTTTCCAGTGTTTGGGTACAGGCCCCATGCCTCTGTCATCAAAGCTTCTTGACTCAGGCCACACCCCTATCAAAACCCAAATCCATGCAACAAATGAAAGAAAATTTCCAACTTCAATCAAACAACTTGTCTTTCTTTCTTCGTCTCTTACAATCAACAAACTTAAGCTACTATTATAATAAATAGGAGATTGTGTAATTTAACACCCTTAAACTACTATTATAATAAATAGGAGGTTGTTTAACTTAACATGCTTGAAATTTGAAACTCTCAAAAAAACCACATGAACTGTTAACACTGATAGTGAGGATTAGTTATTTCACTCTCCTTTTTTATTAAAGTGTACTCTTGTCCCTCAAATTTCTATTTTAACCTCATCGCTCCCCAACACACTCCCTCTCTCTTTCTTCTCTCTCTCTCTCTCTATTCCTCTCTATCAGTCACTCACTCACTCTCCCTCTCTAAGGGATAGAGAGAGAGAGTAACTGAGAGTGAGAGAGAGGGATAGAGAGGGAGAATTTCTATTTTAACCTCATCGCTCCCCAACACACTCCCTCTCTCTTTCTCCTCTCTCTCTCTCTCTCTATTCCTCTCTATCAGTCACTCACTCACTCTCCCTCTCTAAGGGATAGAGAGAGAGAGTAACTGAGAGTGAGAGAGAGGGATAGAGAGGGAGAGAGAGCGGAAAGAAAGAAGTGACTCTCCCTCTCTAAGGGATAGAGAGGGATAGAGAGAGAGAGTGACTGAGAGTGAGAGAGAGGGATAGAGAGGGAGAGAGAGCGGAAAGAAATAAGTCCCTCTCTAAGGGATAGAGAGGGATAGAGAGAGAGAGAGAGTGACTGAGAGTGAGAGAGGGATAGAGAGGGAGAGAGAGGGAGAGAAAGAGAGAGGGAGTGTGTTGATTAAAGAGAAGGATGAGAGTAGAATAGGAATTTGAGGGATAAGAATGCACTTTAATAAAAATTTTTTAAGAGTTTCAAACTTTAGGAAGAGTTTCAAACTTCAGGGGTGTTAAATTAACCCAATAAATTTTTTGAGAATGCACTCCAATATTACAGGGGGTCTGTAATTAACCCTAATAATATTATTAATCCAAAAATTTTACCAGAATCCAACATTCCCACGATAACATCTCTCCCATACTTGGCTTTGTGTCGCATAAAATGTCTCTGCGATGCACTCGTCAAGCCCTCTAAGTTCCCTATGAACTCCCAAGACCTTGTTGTGTGTAAATGCGACCTCCCTTGGCTCTCAAAAATAGAAACCACTTCTTCCATATCTGAATTAATTAATTAGTTTTATTAAAATTAATCATAAAAATGATTAAAAATATTCAGAAATATAATTATTTAATTTTCTTCCCGAACCTGATATTTTTTCTGCTTCTTCTTCGGCTAGGAACGCAGCGAAGCCATTGATGCTGTTCTTGTAGCTGTACAGTAACGAATCTCTTGCCTCTGCCTCACTAAAAAATTTTTAAAAAAAAAAACGCGAACAAAACAGACTTCAGATTTTGAAGCATGAATATATCGAAAAAAAAGAAAAAAAAGAAAAAATCAAACCTGTTCTTTACAGTTAGAAGAAAAGAGTGGTGATGATCAAGGACTTCTTGCACTGTCTTGGCTTCCCTGTGCTCGCCCAAGTACACAATGTATACCTGTAACCATCAAAAGAGAAAATTACGATAAATTTTAATTGAAATAGAAATTAAATTAGAAATCGAGAAATTTTAACAACCTGTTGATGACTGTAACAATTGGTGATTAAGAGAAGGAAGAGGGAGAGGAAGAGGGGAGAGAGATGAGTGAATGATTTCTGCATTGCGCCAGTTACAAGTTTGTTTGAGTCTCTCTGTCCTTTGAAGACACTTTATATAGACAGAAAATTAAAAGAATAATAAATAAATAAAAATAAATGGGAGAAAAGGATCTAAATTGGGGTTGAGTGGGCCTTTGGGATTTGAAAAGGATCTTCTTTATCAGTTTCTAATCTCATGAAAATGTTGCCAATGGCTATAGTTATGAAAGGGAGTAAATTCAGGTCCATATATTTATTATCATGTTTTAATGTATTTTTTTCTTACCTTTTTGGGAAGTTTCCAAAGGAAAACACCATTTTTCCTAGTGAGCCCACTTTCTAACTGAAAACCTTAACGACATACTGACTGGTGAATCTGTCAATCACATCGTGAAAACAACGTGGAGCATCGACGGGGGAGAGATGAGTTCCCCTTAAAATGACTTCTGAAAAAGGTGAATCAATAAGCCAGGCTGAGAATCGACGGCTTTATCCGAAAATTTTCTTTTGTCATGCCATTTCTACGATCACAGGCCAGTTAGTTTGGCATAACAAGACATAGTTTATAGCGTCAGACTCTCCTACCCATCATACCCCTTCTTTTTTTTCTGCCTCCCATCTCGTCTACGCGCATTGGAATCTTGCGGTTTGCATCTGGTGGGCTCACTAGGAAAAGTGGTGTGCTCCTTTGGAAACTCCCCCTTTCTGGGTACCATAAAAATTAAAAAAACATTCATGTGGTGGGGGATTCATGTTTGATAATTTACTTATTGTTATCATTATTTCTCCTCTTTTTCAAGTAAGTATATTTGGTTCTGAATATGAGAAATGATTTATTTTTCACAGTTAGATTTTCCTAATTTCTTGAATTCAGATTCATATATTTGGTCATGAATTCGGGAAAGTATTAATTTACTGTATACTATTAGATTTCCCTATTTTTATGAATTCAAATTCACGTATTGGTCATGAATTTAGGAAAGGATTCACTCAGGTTTCTCTAATTTCATAAATCCATTGGTTTATTAATGGAAATGGGAATTTAAGGAAAAACAATACTTGCTGACATGACAAGGAATCTTGCTACCATCCAGTTTTAACGCAGAATATGCTGAAATCAGCTGAAAATGCTCCAACCCTTTCGATGACCCAGATCTCTGGCTCTTTTATATGACGCAACCGAGGAAAATCAAAAGAATTGAAATCTACACATTTTATGTTGTGAGAATTCCATTTTCTAAATATGCATAAATACCTAGCTTGCCCATTCTCCAACAATTACAACCCTGTATAACCACACAAGTCCATATCTTCAATAAACTGGACTTTACTGGTAAATTTCGAGAGCTCCATAAAATAACCCATAGATACCTAAAAGCATCAGCCTACTTTTTCTGAAGAAAAATATTAGCATAGTACTAGAACCTTTCATATATATATATATAGGAGAAAAATGAAAATGAGCTGACAACTCATGCAAGTTATCTGAGCTGCAATTCATTTCGACCATCTCCAATACATTTTTTTGAAGATTTTTTTTTTTTGGATTATGATGTAGATCGTTTAGGGTTCACTCATACCCAAATTTTTTGGGTTTTAATTTTGATTTGGTTCTCCATCAAGTTGACAAAAATTTTAATGGTTTCTAATGAATAAATATTTTGTATCAATTTGATGAAAGTATAAATGGACTCCAAAATTCATAAAATTTGATATTATTAAAATTAAAAAGGCAAATATCCTAATTTTAGGAAAAAAATTTAAGAAAAATCATTAGATTTTTATATTTTTCCCCCTGGTTCAAGTAATTTTTCCTGAGCTGGCGGCTCACCTACAGTAATCTCTCTCTCTCTCTCTCTCTCTCTCTCTCTCTCTCTCTATATATATATATATATATATATATATATATATATATATGAAAAACAATGTGAGTTAGCGGGAAAATTATAGAAATCTAATGATTTTTCTTTAATTTTTTTCTAAAATTAGGATCTCTACCTTCTTAACTTTAATAATGTCAAATTTTATGAATTTTGAAGTTCATTTACACTTTCATCAAGTGAATACAAAATATCTATTCATTAGAAACCGTTAAAATTTGTGTTAACTTGATGGAGAACCAAATCAAAACTAAAACCTAAGAAATTGGGTATGAATGAACCCTAAAGGGACGAGATCATAATCCAAAAGAAATTTTTAAAAAAATATTTATTGGAGATAATGGAAATGGACTGTAGTTCAGATAACTTGTGTGAGCTGTCAGCTCATTTTCATTTTTCTCATATGTGTGTGTGCGTGTGTGTGAATTACTGTAGGTGAGCTGCCAGCTCAGAAAAAATTAAATGAGGTAGCAGCAAAACTATAATGATCCAATGATTTTTCTTCAATTTTTTTAATAATTACTATTTTTATCTCATTAAATTCTTTCAGATTAAATTTCATAAATTTTGGAGTTTATTTACTCTTTCATCAAGTGCATATAAAATGGTTTATTCATCGGAAACTGTTAATTTTGTGTTAACTTGATAGAGGACTAAATCAAAACTAAAATCCAAGAAATTGGGTATGAGTGAACTCTAGGAAGTCGAGATCATAATCCAAAAGAAATTTTCTAAAAAATATTATTGGAGATAGTGAAAATGAACCGTAGTTTAAGCAATTTGCTTGAGCTGTCAGCTCATTTCCATTTTTCTCATACATATATATCATAAGTCTATAGTCTTGCAAGTTAAATCCTCCAACCGACATTACTGAAAATCGAATAGAAAGCTATTTTCTTGGACGTATGAAGTGTTACCATTAGACTTACCGGATAGACATTACTGAAAATCGAATAGAAAGCTATTTTCTTGGATGTATGAAATGTTACCATTAGACTTACTAGGTTTCACTCTCAAAAGAATATCTTGATCAGAATTTTTTTTCAGAAAATTTTGTCAGTCAGCAATAATTAGGTTGTTCCATAATGACAAGATAAATGAGATTAGTTTGTATGGAGTCTGTCTTATTTGCAAACAGGTAGTATATTGTCTTAATTTGTCATTAATTAAGATTCGAACCCTAATTATATCCAAATTTTGGTCATCCCTCTTGTTCTGCAATCTAACTAATATCCTCAGGCCACCAAATTGGAGGTATGTGCACGTCCATGGCATCAAGGATAAGGACATTTTTTTGACAGAGATGTAAGCTTTTATTTTATTTATTTATTTCATTTGTATATGCCAATTTGTGTACTTTTTACGTAGGGTCATGATTTATTGTATTACTATATTATGGTAACTTTGTTTCCATCTATTATTTTTTATTATTATTGGAATGCAACATTCTTTGACTCAAACAAGTTCTTGCTTGTGACATTAAAATAAATGGTATGACAGAGAAATGTGAGCAACTTAAAATTTGACTTATCTTTTCAAATGGAAGTTTCCAAACGAGCACACCAATGAGCCCACTTCTAAGTATTTTTTTTTGTCCGGGCTCAAAACCTGAATAGTTAAAAGGTGGGCTCACTAGAAAAATGGTGTGCTCCTTTGAAAACTCCCTTCAAATTAGTATCGTATCTCAATAAATAAATCAAATGTAATGGTGCAAAAAACGAATTTGCACTACAAGCATAGAGAAAAATCAATATAAATGAACTTGATAAATTGATCACATATCTTTCGCATCTCTCATAATAATAGAAGTATCGTTCTCAGCCAATTGCTCACCTCTCTCGTATCACATAATATATATATATATATATATATATATATATATATATATATATATATATATATATATATATATATATATATATATATATATATATATATATATATATATATATATATATATATATATATATATATATATATATATAGTGTTTCTATTCTAATCCCATTAGAATAACACTATTACCATTTTATTGGTGTTCCAATCCAATTAGAACTCTGGTCTTTTAATCCAAATCCAACTGGGACTCCTTGTGATCCTTGATCACATCTAAAAACTCAACGGATGCAAAATACAAACCCAACAGTTTGTTGGGCATCGTTTCTCCTAGGTCTAAGTACAACATATTTGGATGGAGAGTAATATGTGCACCGATTGCAGTGTGAGGACACTAAAGTGGACTTGAAGGTAACGTAGATCTATTATTTTTACTGTTTCTCATTGAACCTTATGGCATAGGATGGATATCTCTGGTAAGATGTATAAAAGAATGTAGTTCTTGATATCATATCTTACCAAAATATCATATCTTACCAAAAGAAGGAAAAAAAAAAAAAAAAAAATGAAAGATGCAACCTTTGTAGATATGTTTGATCTCAACTACACAACTTGGATGCCGACTGCCACTGGTCTGGGGTATATTTGACCCTCATCAGTATGGGGTCTTCAATAGTAAATAAATTTGTAAATTATAGTAATGGATGCATACATGAACTAATTTTTGATTCTTTATATACAAAATCTTGAATTATAAAAATAAGAATTTTATTTTTAATTTAAAATTTTATATATGACGGACTAATAATTGATCCATTGACTCATGGATCCGTCTGTTACCATCCTTAGTTTTAGATACCGATACCATCTATCCCTATTTTCTAGTGGCAAGAATGGCAAGTCCCCTACACTCGACACTCTATTCTTGCAAGCATGCACCAAATCTTTCATAGAGTGGGCATAGATCAGTGTTGGGCTAGTGCGAGGACCAATAAATGCCGTTGAGTTTAAGGCAAGTGCTGAAGAATTCAACTGTTGAGTGCTCTTCCAACCCCCCAAAATTCAACTCCTGTAACTGTCATGGCTATATCTCTATTATGCGCAAATTATACTCCATTCTCTCGCTTTGCCAATAGCATGCATGCATGCAAAGGTCTTTAATTGCAAGACTAGAAGGTAAAAGCAATTATTTCTATCAACAGTCACATGCAAAATCAATATTTAACTATTGGATGTATTATTTTATTCAGTCACATGCGCACAACTATTAAAATTCTACAAGAATAACACGGACTATTTATTATTAGCATCTCACGAGAGGGCAAGGCAAGAAAAAGTCATCGGAGTGCAAAATCTTGACGATGGTACATTTAGCTTTGGGCCAAACGATGAGGGCTTTTTGCTTTTGTAGCATGGGGATAGATCCTTTGATCACTAACATTGTTCACTGTGTTCTGACAAACGGTGGGGGCCCGGTAATAAGGCCCGGGGCCTGGCCCTCTCTGAGATTGGAGTGGGCCTTGGTTGCGACTGATCCGAATCCCCTAACAGTGGGCTACTGTCTTTAGCCAGTGGAAAAGGCTAGGGCAACGATCTTGATGCAAGAAGATCCTGGTCCAGATACTGCATTGTCAGAGAGGGACTTTGAACTTTGAAGTTTCAAAATTCTTTGGATTTTTTGGTTTATATCATGGCATGAGATGGATCTTGGTCCTGTGACCTCAGATGACCCGAAAAAACTAAGGTATGGGCTCTTGGGTTCCTAATGGGCCATGAGAAGACGGTAGCCCAAATATACACCACCAAACAATCGATTCCCATGACGAGCCCGTTCGGTGTTATCAGCGAGGGAAATTCTAAATGCACGTACCAAATATGAGGACAATGTTATGTTGTATCATAAAATTGATATTGTATAAATAAAATTTTCTCAGTTTCAACTATATTATTATATTATATGATGTGTTACTGCTATCCCAATCCCTCCCCTTTTATATATATGTGTGTATGTAATATACATACATACATATACTTATATACATACATACATATACATATACATATATATATATATATATATATATATATATATATATATATATATATATAGGAAACGGGAAATACACCGGCGGTGAAGCGAGTTTCTTCACCGCCGCTTAGGTGGCCCAATAAAATTATAACACGGAGCGTCATTCAAGATAACAAATAAATGAATTCTCTTAAATGACACCACGTGTAATAATTTTATTGGGCCACCGAAGCGGCAGTGAAGGAAGTTTCCTTCACCGCCGGTGTATTTCCCGTTTTCTCATATATATATATATATATATATATATATATATATATATATATATATATATATATATATACACACTACTTTTAGAACATCAAGCAAATATTCTCCTTGGAAATTCTAAATGAGCACACTATTTGACTTTGTGCACACACATTCTTAAGTTGTAAAGAATTAGTATGACTTTTTTTTTTTAAATAAAGTTATCCTTGATCGAGGTCTCTTCTCCACACGACCCGAGCGTCTTTTCCAACACACATCCAAACTCATTTCTCTCTTCAATTTATATGCTTCCAAACCTTGAACTCCATATAGCAACGAGTGGGGCAGCGGATAACGAGGGTAGTTGGTTTGGAAAGGGAGAGAAAATGGTGTGCTTCACTCAGAAAAGAAGAGGGTTTGGGCTACACAAGAGAGATGTGTTTGAGGGAAAAGAAGAGGGACATTCTTGCAAAAAAAAAAAAAAAATGTGCTTACTAAAAATTTGAAAAAATAAGCACATTTTTTTACTAAGTTACCCTTTTAAATTACAACTTAAGACTTTTTAAAATTTGGAACTATATCTCATCGTTTTCCTCTTCTGTTTTTTCTCTAGAACCTTTAAAAATATTTTTTAGTAGAATTTAATTTTTTAAAAAATACATCTTCTATAAACCCATTGATTTGATTTCTTAACCTCTTAAATTTTTTAAATTCATGTTCCTAAAAAGATCTGGAGAAATTTTAAATTCTTCGAATTTACTGTAACAAGTAAAATTAGGGTTTGAAGTTTTAATTTGAGTTTTTTTTATTCAAATGGAAAATTTCAACATGCAATTGGTGTCGGAGGATAAATTTAAGGTATAATTTAAATTTATTTTTAATTTTTTATGTGTATTTGTTTGTAATTTATTATTACTTATAATTCTTTTGTGAGGGAGACGTCGGCTACTGGTGGGGTTTTAATATCCAACCAAGTAATTTTTTGGTCAGATATTAATACCCAACCAACATATTTTTAGCTTGGGAATTAATATTCGATTCGAAAAATTTGGAATCGGACGACATAAGGAGATAGAGAGAAAGATGAGGGTTAAATTTGGAAAAAAATGGATGCATAAAGTAAATTGGTGATATTTCAAAATGGAAATTTGGTGTAAAGAGCACTCAAGTCATCAAAAGTAAATTGCAGTGTGTAAATAGAATTTCCCAAAGATAATATGCTCCTTGGAGTGCTCAATGACAAGTGGTGTGCTCATTTAGAATTTCTCAATTCTCTTCTGTTGAGATCAGCTACCATGAATTTTCGGGAAATATTTTTTTAATATTAAAGATTTGCAGCGTCATATACCATTGTAAACCCATTATTTACTATTATTAATTTTTTTTCTATTATTAATTGCACCCAATCCACCACACCAAGGGAAATTCTAAACGAGCACACACTTGACATACAGAGCACCATATCCGAAAGTCAAAGTGGTGAGCCCCACATGGAAGGTGGTGCTCACTAAGTCACGTGGTGTGCTCATTTAGAATTTCCCCACAACAAATTCCTTAACTCTAGTAGAAGTTTGGGAGTTTCTAGATGGGCACAAAAAATCTCCTAGTGAGCCCACTTTAAAAGGTTTTTTTTTTTTACATTTTTGCCATTAATTATTTAGGTCCAAAATATCCTTTCCCTTGTCTTCTTCATCTTCCCCTTTTTTTTCCGCGTTCTCCATAGCGGGAGAGAGGAGCTGAGGAGAAAAAGAGGGAGGAAAAAAAAAAAAAAAAAAAAAAATCTATTTCTCAAAATTACCAATCCATACAAAAATTAAACCAAACATTTAGCTTAAATCGGTTCATATTTTATCTCTCTCATGTTATTATTATTATTATTTTCTTCTTCTCAAGGTAATTATCTTACCGTATAAAATATAAAACCAGCTTAGCGCACCCGTCCGGGACTGTAAACCCGGATAAAACTCCTCCTGTCCGGGGTATACAGCCCGGACATGGAGTACCATCCGGTCTAGCTAACCCGAATAAAGAGATTTTGTCCGGATTGTAAACCCCGGACTACAAAGATTTTGTCTGGGTTTACAGTCCCGGACGGATGCACTTAGTTGTTTTTTACCGGAAATTTTCTTCATTATTTTGTGAGCACGGTCCCATTTGTGTCATTAGAAATAAAAGTTTCATACATGAATGAGATGCAAAGAGTGTATAAGATGAATAATAAATTAATAAAAATGATTAAATTTAAATAAACAAAACCATTTTTTAAAGGAGATGTTATTTGAGCCCAATATTAGCTCTATAATTAATATGAACGGATAATTTTTTGTGAGAGGATGTGTCGTTTGAGCTTTAAACTAATGAATTAATCTGAAATGTTGCGGTGGCTAGCTTAAGGAACATAATTTTTGATAATTATGTTTATTTTGAACCTATAATTTGAAGCTATCAATGGCTTGTGTTTATGTCTAATCAGTATTGCCTATTTTGTTGATAATTAATTAATATGAATTGATAATTTGATAATTAATTAATATGTTTTGATACGAATATGTTGATATAGTAGACCGTTGTTGGTCGACATGTTTGAAATTGTTATCCTCATCGTCCGGGCTTACAGTGCCGGACAGAGTCTCTCTGTCCGGGTTATACAGCCCGGACAGAGGGGTTCTGTCCGGTTCTGTAAAGCCGGACAAGTGATCTCCATCCGGTGTGTCTACCCCGGATGGATGATTCATTGGACCAATCTCGTAATCCGGGTTTACACTCCCGGATGTTCTTTATTTTACCCGGTTCTGTATCCCTGGATGACTGATATGGTTATAGATACGGCGTCCCGAAAAACAACTTCGCAAATCGAAGGTTTTGATTGAATTATTTAACGATATATGCCCAGTATCCGGCTACCGAGACCTTTTATTTGTCCTTTTTTTTTCTCCTATTTTTCTAAAACAAACACCATAAACAAATTCTAATCAAAGGTTTGACATTCACAAATTCTCGTACAATTTTAGAAATTGACCACTAACGCAAAATTAAACAATTATACAAACAGAACTAAAGGATACCTAAGTGCGCGAAATTCAAGAAACCATTAGGATAGCATACCCAAATACTCTACGCCGATCTATTCACTGTGCATGCTTGCAATGATTCATAAATGCTCCAATAGGAAAATTTAACCAAAATATTAGAAAACACTACAGAATATTACCAAAACACCATCTATTGAAACTAATTGCACAAAAAGATAAATGAACATCAGATGTTACGAGGGCTTAAATAGTTAAGTAACTTGAAGCGTAACTGTGCATAAGTTTTGTTTCAAAAGCTCACTTCACTGAGCATCAATAACATTTTTTTCTTCAACTATAACCTATTGGGATATAAATCCCAAATAAATCACAATAATAACAACCAAGAATCTCAGCTAAAATACTAAAACTTTCAAGATCATGTGGTAAGGTACTAATATATATATAACGTGAAATCGTTGAGTACAACTTCAATTAAGAAGAACAACAAACTAAAAGGAGTATTAGTTCCAAGCTAACAACTTTTTTTTTGGATTTGCGACTGATATTACAAAATAACAACGAATTCTATATTCTTCTAGACTTCCGAGCGGGTTGCTTCTTTGCGGGTTGACGACGTCTTGAAGAGCTCGCTAGATCGGAGGGGGATTGCGCAACGGGCTGTGCTACTGTGTCAATATCAGTTTGTTTGCACCCAGTTAGAACTGATTTGATTTTTACGAGGGCATTATAGAGCGAACTCTTCTTACTTCTGGTCTCGCCTACCTCTAAGAAAGGATCAATAATTGTTATTGTTTCTTAAATTCTCTGCATATATCACGGTAAAAACATATATAAGTTTGATTAAACCTGATTAATTTACAAAGAATAAAAAAACCAAAGATTACCTCATCATTATTCGTCTCCGGGATATCTTCTCTATTTGTCTGCGGGACATCTTGCGCTGCTCCCTCTCGATTCGAGGCATGGATGGACGAACCTATAAAGCGTCAAGTTACCTTTTAATACCACGCCATATAATCATGCTTGCACTCGCCAGGAGTACTTGCCTCTACGCCTCGATGCTCCTGTGCAAGTACATGATCTAACCAACTAAGCCATATTTGCTCAGCATGTCCATATGTCACATAGATAAATCATTTGGTCCTCCATTTATTGGCGACACTTCTTCTTCTTCAGAATCTGACTGATCGTTGCCATAACTTTCTTGCGATACACCTCGGGGAATGTGTAACGCAAGACTCTCTGTGGCAGCATCGACCTGTGGGTCCGGTTCGTCACGGATTTCATGGATGGTAGGATCGACGGCTGGACGAATCCCTGTTTTCTTCCTCCTATTCGAGGTTGTTGGGCGAATCCGAGATGCTTGCGCCGGATCCATCTGTAAATCACCAACGATTTTATTGACAAATTAAAATTAGCAATAATCAAACATCAAATATCATCATATGCTAATTATAATTGCCTATCTAAATCTATTAAATTAAATAAGATCAACACAAAGCACAAAATTTCATAAAGCTTGTAATAACGGTCCAAAATTGTATCCAGTGGCAACAATTTCATGCGGTTCAGCATAACATGGGTCCAACAAAATTCTATCAAGACATTGAAGTTGGTTTTAAAACTTAGTGGTCATGCTCATATCTGTTTACATACATTTGCCTCTTAATAAAACTCTTTTTTTTTTATTTTTTAAATGAAGTTTAATTTTATCCAAGGTTTTAAATTTCAGCTGAAACCAATAAGTAACACGAACGTTGTATTGGCTTTTGAGGTATCAAATATGATATAAACTTTATAATATTGGGATCGGAATAGTGCCAACATTGCTGATATTTATTGATTCATCCAGTATTGCAGATATGATATCATAAATCTACCTAAGATCAGCAATTTTATGAATATAGTTGTGAACAAAATTTCATCTCTCATTCGCTATAAAACATGCAATTATAAAAATTAGTTATGATCTTGCTCATTAGTAGTTTATAAAAGCTTTACCAAAGTGAAAAAGCCTTATTAGAAGTTTATAAAGATAAATTCATGACATACAAAAACTACGTAAGATGACTGGATACAATTTTATGGTAATTCATTGTGCATATTACCATAGTAAAAAATAATTTCTTTCTTCTAGATTAGGTTTTTTTTTTCTTTGTTTACGTGGGTGAATTTTTTTTATCCTTTTATGAGGCTATTATGTAAACCTATTGAATATTCTCTGGAAAAAAAATAGGGGATGCTACTTGGTCAGGTCGGGTCAGGGTATTATTTGATCTAAACCTGAATCTAGACCCTTATGGATATATTTTCTAAATTTAGACTTTACTTAACTATGAATACATTCACAAATACATTTATAACCGAATCTTTATCTAAAATTCAAATCTTAGTCAATTAGTATAAAGGCACTTATGTCCAAATTTTGGATTAGTTTTAGGTATTGATTTTTTGTATAGCCTTATGTATTTTGTTTAAACATTGTCTATTTTATTAGTATCAGATATGAAGACAATTTGGATCAGGCATTAGTATGTTTCAAGGGTATTGAGTCCATATAAATGGTGCTTAAGTTCTATTCAATTGTATGCATGGGTCCCAATATTATACTCGTTATCCATGGAAACAAATCTAAGCACTCAAACCGGGAGAGGGGGAAGAGGGGGGAGGGAGTTATTCGGGTGTCAAGCTGCTTGGAAAGCTTGTTAGCGGATGCAAGTGGCGAATCCCCTGCCCAATTTTTTTTCTTATATTTTAGAAATATGATTTTGATAATAAAATTATAAATTTGTAAGACATTACATAATCAACACGTAATTTGATGGATTAATCCATAATCTTGATATTGATTAATATATTTTTAAATTTTCTAGAAAATAACAAAAAAAAAAAACCTGCAAACTTTGATTTTGATATAGAAGACATGGCATTATCATACTTCCTTAGTATCCATCAAAGAATATGACATATAGTTCAAAATTTTCCAATCAAAGTATAGGATATACTGTCTACTAAAAATAAAACAACAACTCAATCTATCTAGAATCATAATCCATTTAAAAATTTTATTTAATTTAAATATAAAAAATCTTACCTCCTGCACTCCTAAATCGAGAGCAAGAGTCGACAACAGTGCGTCAGGGGAGACCGCGTCCCGGATCGGCGACTGATCGGCGTCCCTAGGCGTCGGCGAGAGACAGGCTCGCGCTCGAGAGAGAACCCGAGCTCGCGCTCGAGAGAGAACCCGAGAGAGAGGCTCGAGAGAGAGAGACCACCGGGCTCGAGCGGGCTTGCGCTCGAGAGAGAGAGAGAACCGACGGGAGGGAGAAAGAATGAGATGGGTTTTGGGGAACGATCGGAGGGAGAAAGAAGGAGATGGGTTTTGGGGATCGATGGATTTTGGGGAATCGACGGGAGGGTATTTAGGGTATATAAGTGTGCTCACTAGGAAAAAATCAAAATTTTGAAAAACAGTGATGTGCGCACTATGAAAAGTGGGCTCACTAGAAAAAAAGTTGTGCCCATCTAGAAACTCCCCAAAGTCCTTGATCATCCCTCCCTTTTCCTTACTCGGACCCAAACTCAGCGCACCCAAATGTCCACCCACGCGCGTCTCCTCCTCTCCCTCTTCCTCCTCGTGCTGTCCCCTCCTCAACCCCTCGCCCTCCAATTCGCCCAATGCAAAACCCTAATCTCCCTCTCCCACTCTCTCCTCACCCGCGTCGCCGCCGCCCGCGAATCCCGAGGCGACGTCGCCGGCGCCGCCCGCGCCCGTGACATCGCCGAGAAGCTTAGCCTCCTCGGCGGCGGCCGGCAGATTTGGACCGTCGGCTGGGACTTTGCCTGGAACTACGCGTTGAGGGGAGGACTGCCAACGGCCAAGATCTATAGGTACGGTGCCTATCTTTATGATGCCTTCGGCGAGGTGACGCGTTTGGATTCGGGTACGGAGAGAGCCTATTGGATGATCGGAAACTATGAGCGGGTTGTCAAACTCGCCAACTCTCTGTTTCGGAACTTGCTTCAGGTTTTCTCAAAATCGGTAAGTTCGATTCTATTATTGAATCAGGCGAAAATTTCAAAAATTTGGGATTTTTTTGAACATTTTTTGAAATTTCTGTGAGATGAGAATATGCTTGAATTTCAGAAACACAAAATATTCAACGCGCATTGACCAAAAAAGGATAAAAATATGCTAGAATTTCTGAAATTTTTGGTAGTTTGTTAGGGTAGAGCTACTGAAGTCGGATTCTTTTTTCCCCTTAAATTTTTGGTAGTTTGTTAGGGTATAGCTATTGAACTCATATTAGAACACGTGTAAACTTGGTTTCCAACAAAATTTAAAATATCTCAATCAACAGTGATTAACAATTCAAGAGAGAAAAATTGCTAGAATTTT